>JAPFSE010000874.1:0-35649 GCA_030777785.1 Beauveria caledonica | reverse complement strand
TGGCGCTGGTGCCTCTAGTAGCTATTACGGCCATATTCCCTGTATATGCTAGGCATATGCCGCATATGCAAAGGACCTGCAGCGTATCCTCACCGCCTTTGTTTTTTTGCCCCACTTCGACCAAGGTTGAACTTTTTTCGACCAAGGCTGAGCTATGTGCTCAACCACTACCTGTAGTTGGCGTTCTCTTGTCGCCCACCTCCACCTCTTGCAGGTGGCCGGCAAATCGCCGGTAGGTACCTAACAGAGCCTGGAGCTTTCAACGGCCAAGCTGCATTGGCCATGAAGAATGCCCAGTCAACAACCTCGACCAACCTTGACCAACCTTGACCAATTATTCGCCGAGGCCGCGCAAACACATTCTTTGCTTCCACTTGACCCCGTCCAAACTTGCCGCAGTTTCTGATCTAAGTTCTGCATCACGGCTTGATTTCGGTCTACCGCGACAAGCAACGAGGACCAGCGCGACAAACACAGCTCGACAGCTCGCTGGTTGCCTAATTCGATCTGCACTTGCGCGCCGTCGGTGTCAAAGTCCAAGAACGCATCTACCCCGGCCTCGAGGCTAAAGGGTAAACACAATGTCGACGCGCCCACCTTCGCGCGTTGTCTTTGTTGGCAACATCCCATACGGTAGGTTTGGCGCAGCTGGCCAGGGTGGCTGTTGCCTCGCGACGCTCCATTTGGCCGGCCTCGCACCCTCCCACTATTGGAACATTGGAACTGCAGCTAATCTGTCTCGCTTGCTCGTTTTCTGCAGGCCTGTCCGAGGAACAAATCACCGACATCTTTAGCGACGCCGGCAAGGTCGAGCGTTTCCGCCTAGTCTACGACGCCGAGACAGGTCGCCCCAAGGGCTTCGGCTTTGCCGAATATCCAGACACAGGTACGACACAATACATCCCAGCGCATCTTCACGAGCATCCATGTTTTCCTCCCTTGCGTCAATTTCTAACCTCTTCTTGCCCCTGTGACTTATTAGACTCTGCCTCCTCGGCTGTCCGAAATCTCAACGACCACGAAATCATGGGTCGCAAGCTCCGCGTCGATTTTTCCCACGAGCAAAAAGTCGCCGACGACGATTATACGCCTGTCAGTTGAATCAACCCTTGTGCCAGCCACCTCTTCGAGACAAAACACGAAGCAAAAAAGCTAACAACCAGTGTGTACAGAACGCTACCGCCACGTTGAACGGAGCTTCGCACATGGCCCAGCCGGCTTCGTCTCTGCCGCCGTTGCCCCCGGGCAAGGACATACCCCCGGGCCTGACCTGTACCGATGCCATCTCCCGTACACTCAACACGCTCCCGCCCGCGCAGCTCCTCGACATTCTCACGCAGATGAAGGCGCTGGCCTCGTCGGATCCCCAACGCGCAGCCGAGCTCCTGCAGCAGGCGCCGCAGCTCTCGTACGCCGTCTTTCAGGCTCTGCTCCTCATGGGTCTTGTGTCGCCCGAGGCCATCCAGTCCGTCGTCGAGCCAGGCGGTGCGCCGTCCGCACCTCCTGCGCAGCAACCCCCTGTGGGCTACGGCGCGGTACCGGGCTACCCGCAGGTGGCCGCGACCAATACGCCGCCGGTAGGTGGTGTCGGCATGCCATTTGCTGCACCTGTTGCCGCCGCCGGGCAGGATACAGAAGGCCTTATGCGTGCGTTGATGGAGCTCCCGCAGGCGCAGATCGATATGCTGCCCGAATCGGAACGGCAGCAGGTCATGGCTCTTCGCTCAGCGTTTGTCGGTCAAGGAAGACGATGATTCTGTGTAGCAATTGCAAAATGAGAAACCATTAAAGAGAGAAGAAAAAAGGGTCATAAATTCACGGTGTTCGGCGTTTTAAATTCTGGCAACGAGTAGGGGAAACCTCCAAGACGCTTGGCAGAGTGCGGTCCCTCTCGAAAGAAGTGGTGTTTTTCTCCTGGATACAGAATTAGCCCGAGAAATTTAGGGAATAGCTGCTAATGAACAGCTTTCTCGGTCAGATGACAAAGCCCTGGTAACATGGTTGCACAAAATAAGTACTAATATGTAATTCTATGAGACGCTAATGTCAACAAGACGTCGAGTCATATTTGTGATGTGTGCTGTTCCCTCTCTTTTACCCGAATCGACCTTTTTACAACACAAGTGCTCGACTTTGCGGAGGGAAAAATGAAAAAAAAAAAAAAGCGCTCCAAAAATTCAACCTGCTGTCGTCACCGTCACCAGTGCGCGCTGCTGTAGATACGGATCCTGTAATTACAAAAAAGAAGCTGATCTTTCGTCTGTCCAAAAATACTCCACCTCGTTGAAGACTGAAAAAAAAAAAAGAAAGAAGAGAAAGAATGAGACACACGCCATCTATCTGTCAGAATCTTAAGCAAGCTGCAAGGAAATGTCGTCGGTTTTTTTTCGTTCGCCTAGACGATCTTGTACACGCGCTTAGCGAGGAGGTAGCACGCTATGCCAAAGCACAGCAGGCCACCCGTGATGAGCATGAACCACTGCAAGTTGCCCTCGTCCTCTTGGCCAGGAACCCAAACGTTCATGCCCCAGAGGCCGGTGATGATGTTCATGGGGAGCACAATGGTGCCGATGACGCTGAGGCGGCCGAGGACGTCGGCCGTCTGCTCCTGACGCTCGTTCATGCGAATGTTGATTTGCGCGAGGTAATTGCCGTGGGCGCGGGCAAGAATTCTGCGAGAACGAGTTAGTACTGAATGGCGACGGAAGAACCTGTCAGCTGGCTACTTACTTTTCGTAGTGACTCAGGTTGGAAGTCATGGTCACAATATGATCTTGGATATCGCCAAGGTACAGCCCAATCTCCGACTTCGGGGCCACTTCCCAACGCTCGTTGCAGCGCTTGGCGAAGCCCTTGATGACATCGGCCTTGTTGCCAAGGAGCCTGTACAGACTCATGACGCGTTTTCGACAGTCGCCCACACGCCGCAGCATGTCGCCGCTCGCCTCAGCGACAGTTGCAGCGTCATCCTTGTTCTTTTCGTCGGCGTTTTCCAGCGGCGAATGCAGGCGCAGAATGGCCTCGTCAATCTCGTCAACCTCGTCCTCAATGTTTTGGATGAGCGGCTGGAACACGTCGGTGATGTCGTCAATGATGGCGTAGGAGATCCAGTCCGATGACAGCAGCAGGTAGTCGCGCAGCTGGCGGATGCGTCGCCGCACATTGGCCGGGTGCGGCGTCATGGAAAAGTGGAAGCTGAGAACACCCTCGCGGAAGACAACCACGTACATGTTGACGGGCTCCAGAAAGCCTTTACTGTTAATGTCCTGGTCAAAGGTCCGGTAGTTGACAAAGTAGTAGTGGCGAAAAAGTTCAACCTTTTCTCGCGCCTCTTGCAGCATGATATCCTCGGCGGTAAGAGGGTGGATGCCAAATGCTTTGGATATGACCTTCATTTCTTCTTCCGTGGGGCAAACAACGTTGAGCCACCATACCGGCCGGTCTCCGTATCGAACAGGCTTTTCTGGTTTGGGCGCGAGATCGAGGGGCTCCGGCAGAGGCTTGAATGTAATGCTTTCCGTGTTGCGTAGTCCACCTGCATTAGCTAATGGTGCCCTAACGGACGGAGCCCTAGAGCTTTCACGCGTAGACACGTCTACCGCAGGCTGGGTGTGTGTCATTTGTGCAAACTGAGGCGGGGAAAATGCTCCTCGAGCGGATTCGGAGACTGAATGTTGGCGAGTCGAGCGGTGAGAATCGACTTCAAGCCCAGCAGAGGCATTAGGAACTCGGGACGGAACAGACATGGTATCATCGCCCGAATCGGACTCATCATCGGAGAGAATACGATGATCGGGAATAAAGAGTTCACGAAAGGTCCCTCCGGGCTGGACAAGCTCTGAGATGGTGTGGCTGTGAATGGTACTCTGGAATTCTTCGTTGAAATAGGTGAAGCGATAAGGAACGTCTTCGTCAGTCTGGAACCAGCCCTTGCGAACCGGACGCAGACGGCCGTTGATGAGCTGGGGTTCCGTAATCCTCTTTGCTCTGCGCCCCTCGCTCCTATCTTCCTTTTCAAACTGCCTCCACTCCTCGAGTACCGACAAATCTGGCCACTGTCGTCGCCGGCGGCGACTTCTATGGTGGTGGCTGTCGTCACGAGTCGTGCCTTCGTCATCACCCATCTCAGACATGCCGTGGGTAGGGAAACAGACGTCAGCCTCGGCATCAGGGTGTGGAGTATGAGGACCGTCGTGACGATGCGTGTCCTCGGCGTTGAAGAAGTTTTCGTCCTCATCCATAGCAGCACGCTTGGGGCTGCCAGTTCGCATGGCCATTTCGTCTCGCAGCATGACATCACCAAATGTCATGTCATTGTGATGGTCGAGGGTACCAAAGGTAGGGGAACCTGGCACCGAGGGGGGGTTGTTTATGTGATAGGGATCCTTTCTGCCAAATGCGGCTGCCAGCTTGGTTGTGGATGAGACTGTCGACGATCTGCGACTCTTAGTCCGGTGCGTTCGGCTGTCTGCGCCGCCATAACTGGAAGAACCAGCGGCACCTAGTCGACCAGAGTCGGAAAGTAAGGGTGCGGTCTCGTCCCAGGGACTGGCAGGGCTGGACTTATCGCTGCTATGATGGGTTTGGACAGAGCGCAGTCTGCTGCTGGCACTGAGAGGCGGATTCTGCGATCGTTCGGCGGTCACGGTTGAGGAACGTCGAATGCGCATGGGAGCATGCTCTCTTTGCGGATGTTAGTGAGCACGAGAGAGGCAACGAGGCACTGCGAGGGGGAGCCACGCACCTATGGTCTAGCAGAATCTGGCTGTCGATACTATCTGTGCTGACGGTCCCTTGTGGGTGGATATAGAAGCCTTCGGCAGAAGAAGCTCTGTCCGTCTCATCGTGGCTGTCGCCGTGTAAAAGAGCAAAGCTCTTGCGGCGAGATCTCTTTTTCTTGCCACCGCGGTGACCCTTTCGTTTACGAGGAGCACGAGTCGAGTTTGCGGTGGCGGATGAGTCGGCGCCGGCGACGGCTGTAGAGGGCACAGGCGCAGATGTTGGAGCAGATGTTGGAGCAGATGTTGGCGCAGGGGAGTTGCTGGCGGAGGCATCACCGAGAGGCCTGAAACGATTGCTGGCCATGTCGATGTAGCCGCGTGTGTGTAGGTAGGTGCAGGCGCAAGAGCGCGGGATGCCTATCTATCGTGGCTGTATGATAGAGACGTGACGACGCCTACTGGTGGGAGGTGCTGGCTTGCGTATGGTGTGCCAGTCGTCGGGGAGGTAGGTATCGAACCGAAGTGCCCAGCTTCGACTGACAGAACTGGAAACGTCCGTCTCGCGGAATGTACATGCGGTATGGTGGTCGACGTCGATGGGAAAAGGAAGGAATACTCTTGGCGAAGACCAAAAAGATACAGGAGATGGGAAAATCGATTCTGGCTAGGACGGTTTGACGGTTTACAGTTGGAGTATGGTGGCGATGGGGCTGCAAAAGTGGTGCTAACGTTAATTGGAGAATTAAGCTGCCACCTGCCAAGGCAGTTGAAGCGCCGCTGTCCGGGCGTGGATCGTTTTATCGTTCATGATGTCACACACTAACGAAACTAGTTAGAATCACTCTGAAGAAAAGGAAGCGTTTGTTCCTATTTAGGCCAGGCTCTATTTGGAAGGAAAGATCAACCCCACAGCTATAGGATGATTTCCATCTCATTTCCATTGTTTAATGTAGTTAATTAGAGCTGCAGAATGGCCAAAGTGGCGGCGGGTCCTTGCCGAGTTTTCTGAAAGTCCCAGCCAAGCATGAGAAAAGATTCTGTCACCTAATAACTAGCACATAGTATCGCGCTGTTTCTGGTGAACCTGCTAGTTTAGTCAATTATGGTGATTCATCCTTGTCTTGGTTATATTTCGGTGATTCTGGCATCTCGGTAATTAGTAAATGACTCGAGATCCACTGTAGGCTTAACAGTGCGAGTTTGGCCGAATGCACTGTCTGAAACAGGTTACTTGCCGCACATTTTGCCTGCAACGGGCTTCTAAATACACCATCGCCAACTGGTTAGCTCTCAGTGTCAACGGCCATTAGCGAACTCTTCAACGTTGCTTCTTTGCCAGCCCATCAGCCATTAGTTCCGTCAAGCCAAAGACTTGCTGCCACGCCGTCGTTCCACCAGCTGTAGTCCGACTGGCGTGTCGTTGCGTTGAAGTCATGATTGATTCACAGTAGTGGGAGTACTCGTCACGTACACATGGCAGCATCCAGATCCCCACACCCGCACCGCGGCTCGTAGTCGGTTGAAGAGCTGTCGCCCTGCAATCGTCAGACAGCATCGTACAAATACGACGAAAAGCGCAACGTTTGAAGCATTCTTGCCAGCGTCATGGTAGAGCTCGAAAAGTATCCTTTCCACCCGATCAGTTCGGTAATTACACAGGGAGACAGCTACCAGCTACCAGCGGTCGCAAGTGACAGGTTCCCGTTCTAGACCCCAGAGGTCCATATCTGAAACCAGCAGCTTACAGCACCGCGTTTGTGAATCAGCAGCTGGAACCCATCGCAGACAGACAGCTCTATGCCGAGTATCCCGTCAATGCATACCTCGTCTAACGGTTTCTCCAGTATAGCAGAAGGCAGGTCCCGCAACAGATTTTCCGGAAGCATACAGATGAGAGAGGTAACCACTTACTTGTCGGGTCGGACCTCGACATCACTAGAATCATCGACTAGCAAACCGCCAAAGGTTTGCCCTTGGACAGTCACTTATCACAGCGAACATGACGAAGCTACTTGGTGGCTGGGTTTCGCTGAGCGTTGACGGCAATTACCTCGCATACGTCATGCACGAAACATGCATCTATCACTGAGAGAAGTGGCAAGCTAATGACGACTGATGAAAAGGTGCGACACTTCTTGTGCGGCTTACCCGTCCAGCAAGCGTTGTCGTCTGCCTTGCCCATGGCCCAGGTTCTGCTCGAGGCGTTTGGAATTTCGGAATTGACACGCCCTATGCGGGTTCGAAAATGATGGCTCTAGGCAAGAATATGTCCTATAAGCAACTGCGGAAGCTTAGACAGACAAATGGTATGTCCACCAGCAGCAGGTGATGCAGCACACAGTCCTAGAGAGGGCCTGCAAATACAAGCTACTTAGTGGATTAAGTGCAGGATTACCCGGTAAAGCTACATTGGAAACGAAAGACTTGCACGTTTCTGAGTCTCTGTCTAATGACACAAAATGACGAGGCCAACCCTTCAGTAGCAACGTGGTATAAAAACATGAGACCGACCGACCGTATATATCAGAGATGGGTGAGAATTACAGTGAGGGCAAGAAAAAGGTAGCAACACCAGAGGTCCCGAGTGAGATAAGGGCATTTTAGCAAGTGAGAAAGACTAATCATAGAAATAAAATTATGATAATAGCAACTTTGAGCAAGCAGCTTTGTACACCTCCTCGGCTTTGGCTGACTGGTTTCTTAAACGAAAACCTAGGGTTGTTGAAAATGGCAATCGTTCATTTTAAGATTCTCCCAATTTTGCGGCCCAATCAACTCCAGTCATAAACATCAAGGCTTTCACAAGCGGGTTCTTTGTCCCTCGTCTCGTCGTGGCAGAGGATTCTTCTTCTTTGTTCTCCTCCCACCGACCACTGCACCGCCTTTCCATCTTCGCCCAAACGAAAACCGCCGCTGCGCTTGATCAACTCTAGTACCAACCACCATGAGCCAAACCGAACCCCTCAGCCAAGTCGGCGGCCCAAACCAGAACGTCAGCGAGCCTCTGCAGATAACCGTGGCCGTGGACGAAACGCCGACCATGGAGGGACGCAGCAACCTGCGCGTCTCGCTGGTCATGATGGCGCTGGCGGTAAGCACGCCCCCGCGCCCCCTTCCCCTCTCCTCTCCTCTCATGCGCAGGACGCTGACCGACAATCGCGAGCAAGCTCGTACTCTTCTGCTCCGCGCTGGACAACTCCATCGTGTCGACGGTGCTGCCCACCATCTCGTCGGACCTGCGTTCGGCGGCGGGCTACGTCTGGATCGGCAGCGCGTACACGCTCGGCCACGCGGCGGCGTCGACCGTCTGGGCCAACCTGTCGGACATTTGGGGTCGCAAGCCTGTCCTGCTGTCGGCGCTGGCGCTCTTTTTTGCGAGCTCCGTCGTCTGCGCAGCGGCCGCTAGCATGCCCGTGCTGATTGCGGGACGGGCCGTCCAGGGCACGGCTGGAGGCGGCATGGTACAGATGGTCAACATCATCATTTCCGACATTTTCAGTGTCAGGTACGTCTTTCAAAAATCAATCCCCCGGCATTACCGCCCGTTCATGCATCTTCCGTCTTGCTCTGGCATCATATACGTATGTGCATTTAGTGGCAGAGCTGACCTGACACCGGATGCAGACGCCGAAGCCTCTTTCTTGGTCTGCTAGAGATTGTCTGGACAATCGCGGGCACCGTGGGACCGATCCTCGGCGGCGCTCTGACGCAGAGTCTCTCCTGGCGCTGGATCTTCTGGCTGAACCTGCCTCTCACTGGCTCCGCCTTCCTCGTGCTTGTCTTCTTTCTCGACGTGCACAACCCCCGCACCTCGACCATGGTCGGCGTCAGGGCAATTGACTGGGGCGGCACCGTCTGCGTCCTCGGCATCGCCCTCATGCTTCTCATCGGCCTCAACTTTGGCGGCGTGACTTTTGCCTGGAACTCTGCGCAGGTCATCTGCCTGCTGGTCTTTGCCATTGTCACCGTGCCGCTCTTCATTTACTGCGAGGCGCGCTTCGCCAGGATGCCTCTGATGCCCCTTGACGTATTCAAAAACGCGCACAATTCGGCCGTGTTCGCCATCAACTTTTGCCATTCTGCCGTTGTGACTGGAGGGGGTTGGTTCTTGCCGCTGTACTTTCAAGCTACACAGCTCGCGTCTCCTCTGCACTCTGGTGTCTTGTTTCTTCCCATTGTGATTAGCTCCTCGTTGATGAGCGGTGCTGTCGGCTTTCTCATCCACAAGACGGGCCGATACGTTGGGATCATTCGACTCGGTAATGTTCTCGTAGCTCTGGGCATTGGCCTCTTTATCAACTTTGACAGCTCGTCGTCTCTCGCCAAAATCATTGCGTACCAACTCATCCTCGGCTTTGGCATGGGCATGCTATTCTTCCCGCCGCTGCTGGCACTCCATGCAAACGTGTCGGGAGGACAGACAGCCGCTGCGACGGCCACATTTGGCTTCATCCGGAGCATGTCAGCCTCAGTGGCCATCGTCCTCGGCGGTGTGCTCTTCCAAAACGGGATGAATGTGCAGCAATCACGTCTTGTCGCTGCCGGGCTACCTTCGAATATCACCGACGCCTTCAAAGGCAGCGACGCCGGTGCCAATGTGCTTTTGGTGGCAACGATTCAGAACCAAGAATATCGAGGGGCAGTGCAGGATGCCTTTTCGGATAGTATTCGTCACATCTGGTACTTGTACACTGCGCTTGGTGTAATCGGTGTCCTTTCGTGCGTCTTCGTCAAGACTCATGTTATGAGTGAAGTGCATACAGAAATCAAGACTGGTCTTGATGGCGATCGAGCCCAAGAACATAAGCAATAGGAGGGCGCAGTAGCTAAAGCGTTGCTCTATGCGGCAATATAAGATTCGTGTCTATCTTGTGAACAAAGTTCGCCAGGTGTATATACAAAAGAATTCCCCAACCAAAATAAACTCCAGATACTATGCAGATAATGTCGCTTATGCCCATTCGAATACGGTTTCCTGGTAATCTTTCGTCCTTGCCGCTAGAGCCACTAAGCCTCGACGGGTTGGAAATCCCAGAGCTTCACCAAAAGACCATCGGGAGTTCCTGAAGCATCTTCCTGCGGAAGGAATACTCTCTTTGGAATGTGAAACTCGACAACGGGCGCCTTCTTCACGTCCTTGTCCATCTCAGCGTCCAATAAACTTGCATAAGAGTGGTCCAGGAAATCTTCCATGTTGTATGAGTGCTTGGTGAACTGTTCTGCTACAATCTTTGCAATGGTGGCGACGTTGGGGTGGTAATGCGACTGCAGTTGGACGAGCTCCCAAAAACTGCTCTCAATAGCCTGAGTCTTCATTGGGTCGCTTTCGTCGGCCAAAAAGGGGTCCTCCATACCGTGCTCCCGGAGCTCCTTCTTTACCTCTTCATCTTTCGTTTCCCTATGAAGCATGAATGTGCACAGCGGATGCTTCTTAAGCATGTTGTATATCCACGGAACGACAAAGGCCGCGGCACTTGGAGGCGCATTCAGCGACAGGCGAGCAAGTCGCTTCAAGAAGCTGGCGACGAGAGCGGCGGGTAAATGAGTCGAGCCGAGAAACGTGTCCAAAAGTCGGAAGAAGCGCGCACGATACTTTGAGTGCAGAATCTGGCTGTTGAGGAGAGAGTATAGCTTGGCGTAGAAAGAAGGGTAGTCGAGGTTGCGCTCTCGGATGAGGTAAAAGACACCAGACAAGGCGAGAAGTGCGATCGATCCACTTGCATCGTAGCAGCTTGTCAGGAAGTCCGAGAGCATCTCAGGCGTGGTAAACCAGGGCGCGATGACATCAGCGATTAGCGCCAGCAACCGTTTGCGTTGATCGTTGGTTTCAACAATTTTCATCAGAGCAAGCCAAGCCTCCTGACCTTGCTTCTTGTGCTGGTTAGGCTGACGTAGATAATGGGCTTTCTTCTCCGGCTTGTGAATGTAAAAGTCCTCCAACTCGTCTGCCGAGCCCGGCACGCCGTCCAGTACAGAAAGGAGTGCGAAAGCGCTCTCGAAGAGCCTCGATTTCAGATCACCCTGGTCGTCCGAGAAATCCTTGACAGCGGAACTGAGCACAGGATTAGCAAAAAACGAAGGTTGTGGTAGTTGTGATAACTGACGCAATAGAAGCAAATGTATAGTAGCGAATATCGTCGTATTGTTCGGCAAATTCTTCGATGTAGGTCTTGCGGAGCTGATCGTTCTCGCTCGCGATGATGTTCTTAACAATTTTCCCCAAAAATTCGCGAGGGAAGGCATAGTCTGACTCATTTCTGAGATATTCGCCTTCCGACTTCAAAATTCGCATGCAAAGGGTGAGAGCCGTAGCGGCGACATCATCTTCACCGAGCAGATCAAGTAGGACGTCCTTGAACTGACCGAACCGGTCCCGCAGCCATCCTACGACAACTTGGTCCTTTTCTGAAAGGGATTTCTTGGAAGAAAGAGAGCCCTGGGCCAAGAGTCTCATGAAAATGCGACAGAGTGCGACGGTCGAGAACATAGCCTCTGGGTTGCCAGACGTAAGGTCTGCGGCCTTTCGAAGAAGAACGGCAATGTTATTATAGTTCTTTTTTGACTCAAGTATCCCCTGTTCCAAAAGAAGGATTTCGGCTTTTGGGTCCTGCTCATCTTCACTGGAGACGGCACGTTGACGTTTCGTGATTTTTTCAGCGGGAGCACTGCGTTTGCGCTTGGAGCTGCTTGCTTGGCCCGTGGGAGCCATGATGAAAGTTGAAGTGGCGAGAGCAGTCCACGTCGGGCGAGTGAAATATCTTGCAAGACAATCCGACAATCTAAATTGGCCTCGTCGTAGGCTCTGTGACCAGAATTAAACAATTCTGCGGTGCTGTTATGGCGAATATTACAGTGAACCGGGATGAAAAAGTTGAATCGATAAGCCAAAGATCCATGAAATCTTTGGCTAGCACTTAAGCTTGGGCCAATCAGCCACGAGGCTACAAGAGTGGATATAATTGCGGGAAAGAGTCGGCTAAACTCACTGGAACGGAATACCGAGGAGTGCTGCCATCAGCAGTAGCACAGTAAACAGCGACCGCATCACGTGATCACCCTCAGCATCCCGAGAGGTTAGCGCGATAAAACCTCAAACCTCATTCCCAAGCTCCCGATCAACGACACGTTTACCCCGTACCCCCCGTCGAAATCATCTCACAATGGCCTCCCGCTTGGCGCGAAGCGCTGCCGGTACGTCTATTCGCGCACTTCTCGCCCTCTCCGAAGCCAATTGGCCGCGATACTAACTCCTCGGGGGACATCCCCCGTCCGCGCAGGCGCCGCTCCTTACCTCCGACCTACCATCGCCCGCCGAGCCCTCCCTGCTCTGGCTGCCGCCCGCCATGCGAGCACCAGCAACGTGCCGGCTGAGGAGCCCAAGAAGAAGGCCCAGAGCATTCTCGACAGCCTTCCCGGCAACAGCCTTCTGAGCAAGACGGCCATCCTCAGCTCCGGCGCCGGTCTCAGCATCTACGCCCTCAGCAGCGAGTACTACGTCATGAACGAGGAGACGGTTATCGCCGTCTGCCTGCTCTCCATCTGGGGCGGCCTCATCAAGTACGGCGGCCCGGCCTACAAGGAGTGGGCGCAGAGCCAGAACGACAAAATCAAGAACATTCTCAACTCGGCCCGCGCCGACCACACCGAGGCCGTCAAGACCCGCATCGAGGGCGTCAAGCAGATGAGCGGCGTCGTCGACATCACCAAGGCCATGTTTGAAGTGTCCAAGGTAAGCGACGATGGGGACGGTTCTCGATGAACTGCGATGGGTAACGGCCAGTAACGAATCGAATTGCTGACTTCGCACGTGCGTTGTAGGAAACCGCCAAGCTCGAGGCTCAGGCTTTCGAGCTCGAGCAAAAGACCGCTTTGGCCGCCGAGGCTAAGACGGTCCTCGACTCCTGGGTCCGTTATGAGGGCCAGGTCAAGCAGCGCCAGCAGAAGGAGCTTGCTCAGTCCATCATCGCCAAGGTCAAGAAGGAGCTCGAAAACCCCAAGGTTCTGCAGCAGATCCTGCAACAGAGCGTTGCTGACGTCGAGAGTATGTTGCAACCGTGCAAACCCGTTTCATGAATCGCGAGCTAATTCTTGTTACTTGCAGAGATCGTCAGCTCCAAGGCCCAATAAGCGGCTCTCGTCGAGAATAGATTACAAGTTCCACCTATTCCCTTTGTCACAACACCATTTGTGCATATATCAACACTTGTGCATTAGCAATACAACGAGACTTGAAGTCTCTTTATAATATTCCGACGTTCATGGCGTGAATGTTTTGTAGATTCCGTGGATGTGCGTATCATGAGTCTGATTCGTAGGTAAACCCTGAGCAACGCCACGATCCTGCCAACGCATGCACTCTGCAAAGCCTGATGTTTCAAATGCGCTTTTGCGCAAAAACATAGAAATTGAAAGGATTAATTCTGGTACTATGGAATTAAGCTGGTAGCATTACAGTGATACAATAATACAAATGTACATCTCTGCCCAATCACAAATAGGCGGGGCACACTATTCTGATATCTGATTAATAGATCGGCCTCGGCTCTTCCCACTCTTTGACTTCATTTTTGACTTGAACATCTGGTCTAGACTCGGGCGTCTCTGCGCCAAAGTCTGACGGTGCCCACGAGACCCGCCCACTGCGTCGTCGTCTCGCACCCTCACCCTTGCTAGGGCCAATCCATTCCCATGCGCGGCCGACCTCGCCGCTGCGGCCTTCTCTCTGACTCGTGCGAACATTGCTGTTCTGCTCCACCACAGCTCGTACGCGCTGCCATATGCGGTCTCTCTCGGCCAGCGAGTGCACAGAGCGGAGAACGTCGTCTCGCAGGTTCGGCAGGAACAGATAAGGCTCGTCTAGATCCTCATCACCGAGCTCCTTTTGATTAGCCAGTCTACCCAGTACGGTGTCCACAAGAGCCGGAATCTGAGCAGAGGTAGCGAGGTGCTTGCGGTAGCTGGCTCTCAGATATAGCACACCAAGGACGAGCATGCTCAAAAGTCCAATTGGGAGTCGATATCTTGCCAGTCCGCTGCGGATGGATCGTTTGACCGCACAGCGGAACGGAAGGCGAGCGAGAGAAGTGGACGATAACTTTCGAATTGGAACGGCGGGGGGATTGGGCGATCTGTAGGATCAGGTTGGGATCTGATTAGTGTACCTGGTCAGAACGTGGATTCCTCGGGGCACGCGCTGCTACAAGGGGATGCAGCGGTAACATAAAAACAATGGATAACTTACTCGGGCGTCGGCGTTTGAACCTCGACTTCATCTCGGCCGGTAATCTCGCCAATGGCAGCTTCCCAGAGCTCATCAAACTCTTGGCTGTTCATGCGCTTATTGCGCTTTTGACTAACAGTGGCCTTGAGTTCCTCCTCGGCAATAGTGGGAGAGTTTTCCTGCTCGCCAGCATCGTTTGTCAACTCTCCGCACTCGTATTTTGCGCGGCGATCCCTGAGTTCCTCAATGGCCTTGTCAGCGACTGCCTGTACACGCCGAGCCTTTTCACTGTCAGGCTCGCAAGTGGGCGGCAGAGGAAAAAGTCCGCCGAGGGCAAGTGGGTGCGGCTTCAAAATGAAATCATCCTGGCATCGGACGGTAAAGTCCTCGTAGCAGAAGGCGTGTTGGGGGCACGTCTCACAGTCTGGCTCGATAAAGCGCATAATAATGTCTGGGACGGGAATCTCTGGCGGGATAATCTGCTTCGCAGGCCGACCTAGGCCACAGTATCCAACAGCCATCTTCTCCTGTCGAAACCAGGCAAGATAGGCGCCAAAAAGCGCCATCAAGAGTACAAAGAAGGGAGTCTTGATGCTGCGACGGCGCCTGCGTTTCACGACGGCTTGTCGGTGTATAGCTGCGACGTCGCCGCTAGCTGCTTCATCCTCAAGCTCCAACTGCTCGTCGGGAGTAAACTCCTCGCCCGGCTCTAGCAGATGGTCTGGGGTCTTGTAGCGGCTAGGGGGTGTCGCCATTTCAAATCGCCTCGAGGCGCGAGTGGATTCTGTTCCAAGCGCCGTACGACGACGAGCAGACTTTGCGCTCTTTACGGGCTCGGCGCTCACGGTTCTCCGGCGGCTGGGCGTCTGCACTGGAGGTGGAGAGCTTCCGCCTTGGAAGGGGTTATCGTCGGTAAAGACGCTCGGCTCTTCTTCGTACTGTGTCGATTCCTCTTGGAAGTCCTCCGTCTCGATATTCTCCTCTTCATCTTCTTCAGACTCTTCGTCATCTTCCTCCTCAATTTCGGGTTCAGGCTCGGGCACAGGCTCAGATTTTATTTGAGGCGTGACGGTTCGGCGGCTGGAGCGGCGAGAAGAAACAGGTGCAGCGTAGAAGTGGGCATCATCCTCGGGGCCGTGGGAGAGCTGCCTGCTAGCCGAGCGTGATGCGCGCAAGTTGCGCCTAGGCTCATCACGGAACACAGGGGTAGCAGGCTCCTCTTCCTCGACTTTGATGCGCGCGGAACTCTTGCGTGGAGATTTCGAACGTCGCGAGGTAGGGCGGGATGGCGAAAGCTCGTCATCATCCCAGAGCCCGGTATCTTGCGCACTGCCGGCATTGACGATGCCAAGGCTGGAGCGCTTTGCGCGAGCACGCTGAGCTCGCAGCTTGGGGACCTGGGGCAAAACGTGTTCCTCGACCAGAGCGACGAGCTGTGTCTTCTTTGCAGTGGATGGATAATCAACGTTGTGCGTGACAAGGATGGATCGCAAACGTGGAATGGTGACGCTGCGCGGGTTGAAGCCCTCCTGCAGATAATCGTCTGAGTCGGCCATGATGAGCGAATCCTGCCTGACGATGCCGGATTTGAAGGAGTGAAATGTTTTTATGATAGGGGCGGCGCCGGAAATCCGGTTTGGCAGCTTGTAGTAGCGTGGCCAATCGAGGTGCAGCTATGGCACCTGAGACACAGCTAAAGCACACGGGTCAATAATGGACTGTAGCTGATTGGCAGCAAATGGAGGCTAGCCGAGAGATATCTGTCCTCTGATGGGGAGAAAAAATAATCTTCTGCTCAGCAGTAAGATATGACAAAGGGTAAAAAAAAAAAAAAACTGCCAGCATGCGGCTTGATGGTGATGAAATATCGCCCGAGGCAAAAAAAAAAAAAACGAAAAAACGAGAGTGTGGGCAGCCAGCCATTGGTGTTGTTCGCCGCCGTTGTCTGTGGCAACAAGCGGTCCACGGTGGGCTTCCAGCTGACAGCAGAGGAAGTGGTTCGTCAGTGGGTAATCATGACCTCGCACAACAGTCATGACAGCTTCGAGGCCAATCAAACCACACCTTTGGCAGAAATCAAAGGGTACCTTTCTGGGAATTGAAGCTACTCTATGAGTACCCGTACATCGATTGGCTATACTGATTGCACATGGGAGCAGAGTTCAAGCCAAGCCTGTCGATGCGTAACCGGACCACCATCCGAACGAAAGCCCTCAATATTGTGTCAGGTCCAAGTAATTCAGATCAAGGTTACAAAATTGAATGCATCCAGTGAGTACCACTAGCATTCGCTGATCATGGAGTGCGCCGATGCTCGCCTCATCGAACGATTCTATCACGGGCAGTTCAGCAAGCCACACGACAGTCTCCAGATCGCAGGCACCTGATACACGTCTCAGCTTACCGAACAGCCTTCGGTGCCTGACCGTAAAGTATGCTGCAGCCAAGTCGGAATTCAGCTTCAAGACCTTGACTGAGAATTTCGAGTATTATTCATGAGTAATACCAAGAACAAGCAAGCTACCCGAAATCAAAACCAAACTACACACGCCGTTTCCTACTGACATCATAGTACCAATATACTTCATCAGCTGGAACGTAACTCCATGCATCTTTTATTCGCTACCGCCTGGATATGGAGGGAGCTCGGCGGAATACGGACCCGCTGACAAGACACTCTCGCGAATCTCTGCCTTCGTCACGAGAGCAGTCATATCGAGAAGTCGCATCATCGCCGCATCCATAACAGGCGCCGTCGAAGGCAGGTCATAGCACTTTGCCCTCTTACATTTCTCCTTGTCGCCATCATGCCGCCATCGCTTCTGCGGACATGCATGAGCTCTGCCTTTGGTCTCCGAGATGCTCAAGATGCGGCCTTGCTCCTCTCTATCCCAGCAAAGCTCCTCCATCCGCGTGATTTGGTCAATCCCAAAGAGTCTATACTTTCTGTAGTCTGACTTGATGTTGACTATGCCTAGGTAGCGCTTCTCGGCGAGCCACATCTCCAGCGTGGGAATCCGATAATACTGCGCTGCCACCAGCAGCTCCAGATATTTGGCCGTGTCGTAGCCCGATGCATGGTTGTAGAAGAGTGGGAAGCGGCGGGTGCGTAGGAATCGAAGGACTTGGCTAAACGCCTCGGGATCAGCATCGAGAAAGTACTCGCCATTTTGCGTTGCCTCCCTGCTCAGCAGCGTCATGAGGAGATGGCTTTCGGCGACGGTTGCGCGCGTGGTAAAGAATTGCCTCTCGCCTACGCGAAGCACCACACGGATATCCAAGATTGGTGTGGGAGCCGTATTGATTGTTGCTTGTTCTGAGGCTACGTTTGAGCCCGCTGGACCAGTCGCTTCCGCAAAGTCTGGCAGGCCACCTGTGCCGGACGCCCTGTGATCCGAAACCGACAACCGACTGACCACCACGTCGCGTTCTGGAACAGGTTCTGTGATGTTTGCAGGTGTCTGTGGTATTTCCTCTAATGTACCCGGGCCTTCGTCAGGGTGCGAATGGTTTCTTCGACTGCGTTGCAAGTGGGCGTGCAAGGGAGCGTGCGACGGCGCATGGTGATGGTGGTGCGTCGAAACAGCAAAAAAGGCAGGATTCATGCTGGCAACGACCACTGGGGTCCACAAAGTGTAGCTTGACGAGGAATGAAACAGAGAATAGTGTCTTGATGAAATGGATGCACCACCATTTTATACCTGCTTTCGCTTGGCTATAGTGAGGCTGACTGCGCGCGTCCTCTGCCATCATACTGGGAACTTTTGGTAGACTAATAGCGCCGGGTCGTTGACCATGGCAGCCATGATTGGTTATGCAGCGAGGCTGAGCAGGAACAACACTGGAAATGAGGGTTGCAGAACTGACACAAAAGTTGACCATGACATAATTGTGACCTAGCCAAGCAGTAGATGGGCGAGATTGCCTATCCGCTCCGGCCTGGAGCTCAGCTCAGTCTGCAACATGCGCATGTATTGTTTGAACATATATTATATGTTTATTTAGGGTCTGCAACATGCGCATGTATTGTTTGAACATATATTATATGTTTATTTAGGGTCTATACAACTCGCTATCCTCCCATTAATTCGGTAGGCGTACTAATCTTCACTAGCACACCCTGATCCAGCATCAGCACTCTATCAAACTGACGCACGCTCTCAAGCCGGTGCGCCGCCGCTAGCACCGTGTAAGCCGCCGAGGCACTCTCAACCACATCCATCATCAAACGCTCTGTCGCTGCATCCATCGTGGTCGTAGCCTCGTCTAGTACCATGATCCCAGTTATTTATAACAAGCGCGCGCGCTAGGCAGAAGAGCCGCTTCTGCTTCCCGCTGCGCTTCCTACTCACTGTTTCTTAAGGCTGAGCAAGCTCTGGGGGGATCTAACTCTCCCCCGCGGGCGAGACAGCGCTGGATGTGGGTGGATGCGCCTGCTCAAGAAATCGGGCAATATATCGAAGAAAAGAGGTATAAGTTGTTACATTTAGAGTTATTGGCCGTAATTATTACCTGCTAAATCACCCCTGTCAAAAACAAGAAGGGATGTGATATTTTCTAGTGCCTGTGGCTTTATGTACTGTAGGTACATATTTATTGTCGCATTGCTTGGGCTAAAGTACCCTGATTTAGTAAGCATTTACCGCGCAATTCCTTGTACCTAATTTGGCCGGGTTTGCTAGGGAATGTGCTAATGCTCCTGTCGTGATTGGCCGCATCCCCACGCATCAATAAATATCCGGGCCTTTGCGGAATCCACTCGCACTCAGCAAGCTACACTTTCGCGAAACAGCTCGACCACCACGACTCCAAAGGCTTCTCGATATTCATCGGTCAATTGCCGTTGCGGTGCTATCCCTCGACCGGATCAGCCATTGACTGCGAGGAAGAGGCTCTGTGAGATCCTTTCAGCTCTCCCGTACCCCGACCGACCTTCCAATTTCTCGATCCAGTCACATCGCCGCTCTGTCGTCTTTCGCCCCCGGGTCCTCCGTCTTTCCCGCCATGGCTACGTTGCAGAGACTGGCCGCCCGTGGCGCTGCCACGAGGCTGGCCATCCGTCCTACCGCCGCCGCTTTCCGCACAACCGCTGCCCGCCCTTTATCGACGACGTGTACGCGCAGGTACGCCACGGCCGAGCACATCGGCACCCGGCTGGTCCCCGTCGACGAGGACTTTGCCATCAACGAAAACATCTACGGGCTCCACAACACCGAGCCCAAAAAGACCCGCCGGTCCAAGGAGAACTCGGTCGAGGACCGCAAGGTCCGGCACTACACGGTCAACTTTGGCCCCCAGCATCCTGCCGCCCACGGCGTGTTGCGCCTGATTCTCGAGCTCAATGGCGAGGAAATCATCCGCGCCGACCCCCACGTCGGCCTGCTGCACCGCGGCACCGAGAAGCTCATCGAGTACAAGACGTACCTCCAGGCGCTACCGTACTTTGACCGTCTCGACTACGTCTCCATGATGACCAACGAGCAGTGCTTCGCCCTCGCCGTCGAGAAGCTGCTCAACGTCGAGATCCCTGACCGTGCCAAGTACATCCGCACCCTGTTTGGCGAGATCACCCGTATTCTGAACCATCTCATGTCTGTCCTCTCCCACGCCATGGACGTCGGCGCCCTGACGCCCTTTCTGTGGGGATTCGAGGAGCGTGAGAAGCTCATGGTAAGCTGCCGACCACGTTGCGCCTTTTACGCAACCACGCAATTGACTGTCGATTAGGAATTCTACGAACGTGTTTCCGGTGCCCGTCTTCACTCGGCCTACGTCCGCCCCGGCGGTGTCCATCAGGACATCCCCGTCGGCCTCCTCGACGACATTTACCAGTGGGCCACCCAGTTTGGCGACCGCATCGACGAGACCGAAGAAATGCTCACGGACAACCGCATCTGGATCGAGCGTTTGCGTGGCGTCGGCGTTCTGCCCGCCCGCGAGGCTATCAACCTGTCCTTTACCGGCGTTATGCTGCGCGGCTCCGGCGTGCCCTGGGATATCCGCAAGAGCCAGCCCTACGACGCCTACGACAAGGTGGAGTTTGATGTGCCCGTCGGCACCAACGGCGATTGCTACGACCGCTACCTGTGCCGCATGGAGGAGTTTCGCCAGTCGCTCCGCATCATCCACCAGTGCCTCAACCAGATGCCCGCCGGTCCCGTCCGCGTCGAGGACTACAAGATCTCGCCCCCGCCCCGCTCCGCCATGAAGGAGAACATGGAGGCCCTCATCCACCACTTCCTCCTCTACACCAAGGGCTACGCCGTGCCACCCGGCGAGACCTACTCCGCCATCGAGGCCCCGAAGGGCGAGATGGGCGTCTACGTCGTCTCCGACGGCAGCGAGCGCCCGTACAGATGCCACATTCGCGCCCCGGGCTTCGCTCATCTGGGCGGTTTCGACCACGTCGCCAAGGGTCACTTGCTCGCCGACGCCGTCGCTGTCATTGGTACCATGGATCTCGTGTTTGGTGAGTCGTTCTTTGGTGGATCGCATAATAAAGCATTGGCTAACGAATCTCTAGGTGAGGTTGATCGGTAAAGATTCTAGACGGGGGCGTGAAATGTAGAATGGTTTTTAATTTTCCTTTGTCTGTAGTCATAGCTGGCTAGGAGAATCAGTATATACTCCGCAACAAAACGTCTCTTTCAGTCTATTATAAATTTGCACCATCCTCCACTATAGCAAGAACGTGAGCGAGTTGTAAGCAAAATGGCTATTACAGGTAGGTTGACTGTCATTCTCTGTATTTGTACATGATTGTTTATACACGAATCGAATCTACCATTGACGCAGACTCGGCCCTCCCCAGCGCTCAAAACACCTTGGCGCCCGTCCCCGACGCCTGATCCATCAGGAACCCCTTGAGCGCCGGCAGCCCGTTGACGGCGCGCAGCCCCAGCGACCGCAGCGGCACGAGCGGGCCGCTCTCGACCGAGTACAGCTTGTGCAGCTTGTCGCAGACACCGAGCACGACGTGGTTGGCTGCGTAGCGCTCGCTGTTGTACGACTCGAGGGCCATTTGCGTGCCGAGGTCCTGTCCGTGGCTGACGGCGTACTGGATCGCGCGGGCGAGGCTCTGGATGTCGCCCTGGCCCTGGTTGAGGCCCTGCCCGGCGAGCGGGTGGATCGTGTGAGCGGCGTCGCCGACGAGCGCGACGCGCTCGCCGATGTAGGTGTCGGCGTGGCGCAGCTTGAGCGGGAACGAGGCGACGCTGCCGTCCTGCACGGCGACGGCGGCCTGCGGGACGGCGCGTACGTCAAACGGCGTGTGCTGCGTGCGCCATGCAAGCTCCGCCTGCTGCCCGCCACCCGTCTGCGTGTGCATGTAGGCCACGTCGACGGGCGGCAGGCGGAACGCAGCGTTGACGAGAGCGAGGAAATCCTGCGCGGGCAGGGCCTTGAGGACGGCAGCGTTAGCCGGCGTCGTGGACCAGACGAGCGTCGCGTACCGGCCCGGCATGGGCAGCATAGCGACGGGCCCCGTCGGGAGGAAGCGCTGGTAGGCCGTCTTGGTGTAGGCGCCGCCCCAACCGTCGCCCTCAAGCTCGAGCGTGGCGACAACGCCGTGTCGGTTATAGTCCCAGCCGCGGGCCTCGATGCCCGCAAACGCCCGTACGGGACTGTTGGCTCCATCCGCACCTACGAGCAGCCGCGCCGCGAGGGCCTTGCCGCCCGCGAGGTGCACGACCGGCCACCCGCGGAGGTCCAGGTCCTCCGACTCCTCTCCCAGGGTGATGCCCTCCACGCGCGACTTGTCCAGGACCGTCACGCCGCCGAGCTCCTGCAGGCGCTTCAACAAGCCCGACGTGGTGTTGAGGTTCTCCGTCATGTACGCCAGAGTGTCGCCGACGGCGCCGGCGCCGGCGCCGCGGTGCTGCCAGTCAAACTCGATGCGGGCACCCGTGACGCCGTCCCAGACCTGCATCTCCTGGAACGCCTGGATGCGGTCGCGCTGCATGTGCGACCAGGCGCCAATCTCGTTGAGAAAGTGCGCCGACGAGGGCGTCAGCGAGCTGCAGCGGTTCGAGTACTGCGTCGGCGGGAGCGAAAAGGACGCGACCTTGGACAGGTCCTGCGCCTCGACGAGGGCGACGCGGAGGTTTGCGGTGAGGGGGTTCGCGCCTGCGGTGCCATCAACGTCAGTGAAGCTGCAACATTCATGCGGGAGATGAGGACGTCTTTCGTACGGAGAGCGGTGAGGAGGCTTAGGCCCGCGGGGCCGCCGCCGACGCACACGACATCGTAACTGTCCTGGGCGGGGGCCGCAGCGGCAGAGTAGGCGCGGCGGTAGGCGGGGGCCGGTCGGCGAGAGCAGCCGCGGCAGACGAAGCGGGAGCCGGACGAGACGACACGGCCAACATTCATGGCTGGTGAGGCGCTCCGCGGCTAATTGGGTTGGATAGATGTGTGATGGTGAAGGTAGCTTGGAAGACAGCAGCTCTCGAGACGGCGATGGTAGATCGTCCTTTTTTGGTGGGGCATCACGCCAGAAGCTCGTTTGCAAGGCAGATCAGCCTAGCATGTGTGCTCCGGGTTGGATGCATGGGCTTTGAATAATTACTGGTATTCAGAAGAAGAACTCGGTGATTTTCCAACTGCCATGCTCGAAACTGGTGATAATTGGTCGAGATGGTCACATATGAGTGACTGGAGAAGACGGAAGCTCTGGGGGAACGTACTAGTTGAAAGTGCAGATGTACTAGCTTTACAGGACTGTGAATCCGCAAATCACTTGTTTCCCGACCATTTGTTCTTTATCTTTTATATATCTTTGATTCGAACAAATACTGGTAAAGAATATATACTTTTATACCAATGCATATATACAGTAGACTCTTGAAAAACTCATACGGCTCACCGCTGCCAAGCAAAACGCCTCTTCCCAAGTAAACGCCATTCCATGCTCCATAACTTCATCACCGTCACCAGCCCCTTCCTTGACCCAGCCTTGTTCCTGCACATCACGGCGCCTCCGTGACCGAGCCCAGCAGATGCACCGCCGCCACAGCCGCCGCCGCTGCCACGCTGCCCAGGGCCAACATCTGCAGCCCGGACCAGGCACACTGCTGCCAGCGGGCGCGCTCACCGCCCAGCAGCCACTTCTTGCCGGCGCCAAACGACAGCAGCGCCGCCAGGCAGAGGCCGATGCTCCAGCGCAGGCCGAGGCCGACGGTAGCGGCGAAGAAGTACGGCAGCAGCGGGATGGCGCCGCCGATGGCGTAACCCAGCGCAATGGAGAGGCCCGAGGCGACGGGCCAGATGGGCAGGGGCGCGTCGACGGTGCCGACGACGTCGTCGTTGTGCGCCTCGATGCCGGCGACGGCGCGGTCCAGGCCGCCTGATTGGGCGCGGAGCGTGGCGACAACGTTGGCTGCCGTGGTTGCGGACAGGCAGAGCGGCTCGAGGTGGCGCAGGACGACCTGTTCCTGCGTGGTGGTCACGTCGCCCTTTTCATACGCGGCAGCGGCATTCCCGTCATAGTCGCTACTGCGACGGCGCAGCATGCCGCGGAGCTCCTCATCGTCATTACCGCCGCCGTTTGTCGGCGACGCGGGCAGCTCGTCGAGGGCGGAGAGGTAGCCGCCGATGCCCATGCTGATGCTGCCAGCGCAGAGGTCGGCCAGGCCCGCGTAGATGACGGTGTCGGCCTTGCCCAGGGAGCTGAGGCCCGCGGTGAGGGCAAAGGGCACGGTCAGCCCGTCGGAGAAGCCGAGGGTGAAGTCAGAGAGGAACCTCGTGAGGCCGGGGCTCTTGGAGAGGGCCATTGCGTGTGCGAGTGCCGTTGTCGGTGGGTGGGTGGTGTCGTGTAGGTTGATTGCAGGGCGGATGAGGACAACGACGACGTTACCACTTGGTTGAGATGGAGTTGACCTAGCCAGCTCTTGTAGACTATTTGGCGTAGTCTATGAATATGTCTGAAAAGATGCCTCCCCACAAGGGCGTGTCAGTCGACGACCGTGATGGTGTATCCGCCAACAAAAGGGCCACAAAACACCCAATTACCAGCGACTTGAGGGTAAAAAGGAGAGATTAAGCATGCGTTGAAAAAAAGTATGTAAAGAGTCGAGAAGATTCGACAGAAAAGAGTAGCATAATGGTCAGGCTCCAACTCGGCGAGCAAACAAAGAGGCGGGAGCTACTTTGTTGGCCGCGTAAAGAGGCTACGACCCTGGCCCACATGATGGAGGAGCGAGGTGGTATTGGATGCAGAAAAAAGCCGGGCCGTCATCGAGGTGCAGGGAAAAGGCCAGATGATGGCGCTTTACTGGTTCAAAGGTTGCTATTACGAAAAAGTGTCTGTTTGCTACCTAGGCCCATGGGACCGCAGCGCATGAGGCCTATGTGTGGCGGCCGGGCCAGGATGTTTTTGCAGAGACTGTCCTGGAGCAAACAGGAGGGCGGTTCGCTTAAACATTTTCACCTTTCTCTTTCTCTTTTTTTTTCTCCTCTTCCTGCCTGGCTTAACCTGCCGAATTCTGCCGACTCCGGCATGTGGGCGACTTGTTTTGTTCTCTGCTTCCCGCATGAGCAATAGAGAGAGCAACGTGCCCGCCCAAAAACCTGCAAGTGAGTACCCCACGTGCGTGGTGAGATGGCTTGGGAATGGCGAGGACGTGATTCGGGCCCGCGATGCCAAGCCACCAGTTGCCCAGGGTCGGCCAAGCCACTGAAACGGATCAGCCGACGCCCTCGGGTGCGTAAGAGGCCGGGGGGCAGGAGTGGGTGGTGTGGGTGGTGTGGGTTGAGCGAGCGCTACCAGTAATAAGAGATGAATAATGTTGACGAGGCGGGGGAAATTGACCCAGATGATAGATAAGTCTTGTGTTCTGAGAAACGCATGACAAAACGGTACTGATTTAGAAGATTCACGGGCAACACGTCATAATGGGCAACGGCTGATACGGCATGAAAGTTCTTGGTAAATTTCTCTAGTGTAACAAGGAGTAACCTGCTCATGCAAAAAAGTGGCATACATCCATCTACGTTCTTTAAGTCAACCCAATACACCAATGTAGGCAGCAGCACTTATTAATTGGAAGGTTCGTAGCCCTTGGGAGGGTGCAGGCCGTCGGGCACCTCGACCGTGTCCTCGTAGTAGGTCGGTGCCTGGCTGTTGGCCCAAATTTCCTTGACGCGGGGGAGAATCTTGCGGCCGTTGGCGGCCTTGTCGAGCTTGAGGTTGGGCGCGGGAAAGCGCTTGTTGCCGCCGGCCGTGCTGAACTGGCCGGCCTGCGAGTAGTTAAAGTACATGCCCTGCAGCTGCTCGGGCGACGACCAGGCGCGCAGCTTGTCGCCCGTCTTGTCCGCCACCACCTTGTAGACGTTGGCGCCCACGTCCCAGCGGCCGAGCGTGGGCAGGTCCCAGTTGGCCGAGGCCGTGGCAATCTCCGAGTAGTGGTTGTAGAAGTGGTCGTCGGTGGTGCCAACCAGCTCCTTGGGCACGGCGTCGCCAATCAGGACGCCAAGGATCTGGTTGCGGTTGGCATATGTCTCGTTTTCGTCAAAAGTGATGAGGACGAGCGTCTTCTTCATAAACTTCTTGTCGTCGAGCAAGGGCTCTAAAAAGGTGCGGCACCAGGCGCCGGCGGTGGTGACGTCGGTGTCATGGCCGTCCGAGGTCATGTTGGGCGTGATGAACATCCACTGGGGCAGCTTGTCATCCTTGAGGTCCTTGTGGAAGACGGAGCGCGACGTGTCAATCAGGGAAAGGTTCTTAATCTGTGACAAGCGGCTCTGCCAGTGGACGATTGAATCGTGCATGATGGCGGGGTTGTGCTTGCGGACGTAGTCGTTTTTGCCGTTTTGCTGGTTCTTGAAAGCCATGCCCTCGAAGCCCGAGTAGGGCATGTCCTCCTGGTAGTGACCCCAGGAGATGCCGCGGTACTCGAGCAGGTCGATGACGGTGGAGATGTTGCGGGGGGCCCGGATAAAGTTGTCGTTTTGCATGCCAAAGTAGTCGCCGGCAATGGAGGCCATGTAGTTGGGCTGCGAGGGGTGGGTGAGGGCAAAGTAGTTGCTCAAAAGGATGCCTTTCTTGGCAAACCAATTAAAGTTGGCTAGATGTACAGAGTCAGTTACTACTGGTCTACCATTGTTTGCAAGGACAGATGGGGAATTCACGTACGATCACCGATGGACTTGTCATAATTTTGGTTCTCAAAGTAGATGATGACAAGTCGGTCAAAGGCCTTGCCGGGGACGTTGCTGGTCGGGCTGGACGTCTTGGCTGTGGCGGCGGCGGCGGCGACGTCTTGGACGCCGGTGGCCGTGTAGCGCGTCTCCCAGTTGGCGTCGCAGCTCCTGTCGGCAGCCGCGAGGCCAGCGAGGGCAGCAAGGGCGCCGAGCAATTCGAAGCGCATTGTGATGGGAAGCGACAGGAGAGGCAAAAGGGTGCTGAGGAGGAGTGGTGTGAGTTGGCACTGGAGGAGAAGACAGGTCCAAGGTGGGTGGACAAATGCTTATCACTACATTTGCAAGGCGGGTGAGCGAGCCGTTTGCCGTGCGTTGGCCGACGCTGGGCCCAGCAGAAAGGTGTAATAGACCCGCCACGCTACCATGGAAACGTTGATTGACCAGATACCTGGATGATAGAATCTCGTAGTTGGCAGCCTCGTTCTTTGGTCAGATTAAATGCGAGGACCTTGACTGGTCCAGAATGGCGGATTTATTCTGCCTGCAGTTCCACATGACCGTGCTGGGGTTTCGGTGTATGTCCGCCGATGGGGCCGGGGATTTAGCGGGGACCACGGTGGTTTAGTATGCCGCGCATGTGCAGAGCACCTGAGACTATTCTTCTGATGGTCATGAGTGTGTCATTTTGCTTCCATTTTTCCTTCCTTCTTTGCTTCCTCGAAATCTTTGTCGCATTATCTGTACTTGGCAGCCCGGTCCCCTGTCTTCTCCACAAGCTGATCCCCCAATCCCCCTTGCCCCCCCAAAACGTCCCCACAGTAGGCCGGCCTAGCGTGACTGGGGTTCGTTCCGGACCCGCCAGCCTCCAGGCGATACCGTCTAAAAAACTTGAGCGACTGCACGTGTCTTGGCGACTCGCTACCACACAACCCGTTGATGCTCGCTCGTTTTTGGGACAGTTAGTCGTTGCAATCAAGGCAAGACAAGTGAAGAAAAATTCTGCAGTCAAAGACGCCAAGTTTATTGTTTCCTTGCGCATCGCGTGCGTGCCGTCTATCCGGACGCCTCGCCGAAACACTGGCCCAAGACGGTACACCGAAGAAAACGACTCAGGCAAAGGTACCTGGCACCAACAGCCACTACGCCAGCAAGCCAGCTGAAAGTCTTATCTTTCCCGGCGACCACTCGGCCTGGTCAGGCTGTATGTACAGAATAGAGTTGCAGAGCAAGACGGCCAATCGACCCCCAACGCTGCCAAGCCGCGCTGTCCAATTGATTGACTGTCTATCCTGTGGCTGTCAAATGGCTGATAGTGTACGCATCCGTACGGATATTCGTAATGCCATGGCTCTCTATGGCCCGCGCGCTCCAGCATTATTCCCATGCCGTCAAGCCTCAACCTTGGCGCCCAGCCGGTAACAAACTACCTAACTACCTAAGTAGTTGCCTTGCACCGATTTGGCCAAGGGCTCGAAAGTATTCGTATGTAATATTGTGTGTAATGTTGCATACACGATACATTGTTTTTATTAGCATCGCGCCAAGTCCCAGTCAGCCGGCCACCCGTCGCCCTCCAAACCCTCAAGCGTCTGCACTAGCATTGGGATTTGTACAGGCCTAGTAAACGTCTTTAGCGCACTTTATAATAAGCTTATGCCTATGAAAAGTCTGGAAATACCTGCAGTAGCTACCTAGGTAGGTATGTATGTAATACAGCTTCTGCTCGCCAAGTTGCACCAATCTCTCGCCACCAAAAAGTCAGCGCCCGATTCACTCAACATCCACCCATCCACCCCCTCTACTCATCTACTCATCTACTACTCTTACCTCACGACCCCTACCTTATTTCCTCATCCCGGCTCATCGCTCATTTTCCACTATTGCGCTGCACTCCCCTAGAATCTGCCAGTACCTCTTCTCATTGCTGCCGTAGGGCATCACAAAACGGTAGCATGCGCAACCTGCCCCCCTCCCGCCGACTGCCATGACTGACGTCCCCCGTCGGCTGCCCCTCCAGGATGGCCTGCCCTACGCCTGGAAACCTAGTTCCCGTCGCGCACTCTGGTCTTGCTGGCAGATGACCTTGTTCTTCTTCGTCTTCGTCGTCACAATATTCGGCCTCGCTCTCGTCCCCTTTGGCATATCTTCCCACGCCGCTTCGTCGAGTAATCATGGCCAGCAAGATGAGCATCAGATCCAGGACCCTCACCCGGTCGACGAGGCTCTTCCGAAACCGCAATCTACGCCGGCGCCGGCGCATGAGATGCCGTTGAGCCCGCGGCTGAGGAACCCTTCAGAGTATATTCTCGACATGTCCTGGGACTACGACGCTGCTCCAACCACGCGCGAGTACAGCTGGACCATTACTAATGCCGACCTCAACCCCGACGGCGTGTATCGTCCCATGTATCTCATCAACAACCAATTCCCAGGCCCTCTTGTCGAGTGCAACGATGGCGACACCATCATTGTCCACGTCGACAATCAGGCCGTCAATGCAACCGCCATTCACTTTCACGGCCTCTTCCAAAACGGCTCCAACTTCATGGACGGCACCGTCGGCGTGACCCAGTGCCCCATTGCGCCCAGGTCCTCCTTCACCTACACCATGACCATCAGCGGCCAGTCCGGCACGTACTGGTACCACGCCCACCACAGCGCCCAGGCGTCCGACGGGCTGCTCGGCCCCGTCGTCATCCACGCCCGCGACGAGCGCACCGCGCTGCAGGAGCTCGACTACGTCTCGGACCGCGTCGTCATGGTCCAGGACCACTACCACAACCTCACATCCGAGCTGCTGGTGGACTATCTCCAGCCGGACATGGAAAACGACGAGCCTGTCCCGGACAACGCCCTCGTCAACGGCCGCGGCGTCCGCGACTGCGCCGACTTTCCCGGCTGGCGGTGCGACGCCGTCAACGTCTCCCGTCCCGTCTTTGACTTGGCCACCGGCCAGCGCCACCGGCTGCGTCTCATCAACGTCGGCGCCTTTGCCGAGTTTCAGATTCAGTTTGACGAGCACCCCTTTTACGTGACAGAAGTCGACGGCACCGACGTCCACCCCGAGCCTTTTCACAGGCTCAACATCCTGCCCGCGCAGCGATACAGCGTCATTCTCGAAACCAACGTCACCACTACCACCACCACCACCACCGTGCCGCCGTCCTTTTGGATGCGCGCCCGCATGGTCACGCACTGCTTCACCACGGAGAACAAGCGTCTCGTGCCCGAGCTGCACTCCGTCATCCGCTACCAGTCCAAAGATACGCCCCTGCCGGCCGTCGCGGCGGACCCCACCAGCAGAGACTGGCCCGAGGCCATCGAGGTCATCTGCCGCGACCTCAACGTCAGCGCCCTGCACCCCGTCGTTGCGCAATCCCCGCCGCTGGCCGACGAGTACGTCCTTGTCCGCGCCAACTTTATGATTGGCGACTGGGCCCTCGCCCGCGGCTTTTTCAACGGCTCGACGTGGCACGCCAACGCTACGCATCCGTCTCTGCACCGCTACCTCGACACCATCAACGCCGGCGCCCCCGGCGCCGGCTCGTCCGAGAACCGCTCGGCCGCCATGCACATCAGCGACGCCGTCTTTGACCCGGCGCGCGACTACGTGCTCGAGACGACGGGCGTCCGCACCATCGACCTCGCTGTCAACAACTTTGACGACGGCGCCCACCCGTTCCACCTGCACGGGCACAAGTTCTACGTGCTGATCCAGGGCGAGACGGGCTACCCGCCCGCGGCGCACGAGCTGCCGTCCTACTTGTCGCGGCACGACAACATCCTCGACAACCCCCTGCGCCGCGACACCGTCACCGTCGAGGGCTACGGCTGGGTCGTCCTGCGCGTCGTCCTCGACAACCCCGGGTTGTGGGCCTTTCACTGCCACAACACCTGGCACGCCGAGTCGGGCATGGTGATGCAGTTTCTCGTCGGCAGCGACCGGGTGCGCGGCTGGACCGTCGACGACGAGCAGCGGGAGCTGTGCGCGCGCGAGGGCGTCGCGACGGGCATGCGGCCGTCGGACGATGTCTGGTTTGGCCAAATTACAAAGTGACGTTTTCGATGAAGATTTTCATGTATAGACATTTTGTATAAAGTATACCCCTTTCTACATGTATAAACGTTGTCATGGCATTTGTATATACCAACACGCTCCATCTTGGACGTTCACGGGTCATGCCCTCCGACCACACGGATGTATCTCCACTACTTCATACCAATCTAAAACAAGAGTCTCCCAAAATCTACTCATACGGCGACCCTGTTTGAGAGACATGCGCAAAGAACCGTCGCTTTAAAGCGAGCTTCGACTTTTGAATTTCAAGCCCGCGCCTAGTACAACGCAGGAAGAACCGTAATCAAGGTATCGCTTTTCATCCTGATACTGCTGTCTCTAAAGTTGGTCATATTTCCTTACTCTTGTTTCTACCAACACTCCTTTTCTTAACGATTCTCTTGTTGCTGGCCACTACCTAGGTTGCGAACTCCCGCTGCTCAAACGGCAAAAAGGCCGGCCTACAACCCGCGGGTCCTCACTTCCATCAATCGAGCGCCGGGCGAACACGTTAGACGCTATTGACCGGGCTTCACTGGGAATCCCAAAAGGCCTTGATGTAGCAATTCAAGTCTCTTTTTATTAAGATTATTAAATCCTGTAGCAATTCCTTGCCTTTGTTTTCTATTGTAGCCCTTGAAACGCCATCCATGAACTCCAAAACTAGAGTTGGACGAAAAAAATTAAGCGATTCGAAATGGCAAAAAGAGCAAGAAAAAAAGGTAGATCCAGGCAAAATCCCGTGTGCTTTTCCTTAATCTATAGATATTTCCTTCTCCAAACCCTCGCGCCGATAAAAACAACGGATAATGTACATATAACAACCGATGTGAAGAAAATTCAGACAAACGGATTGACTCCTGTCCCTGTAAAGAATCTAGTAAAACTCCTCGCACAACCTTTTTGCACAGTCTCTTTTGCTTGTGTGTTGCTTTCTCAAAAGACAACAAAACCCGCACCTTCCGTTCCCAGGATGATGGTGGTGGGGAGGGGATATAATGAAAAATGTAAAAACGCCAAAATGCATATTCTTTTCCCGAGGCACAAGTACAAGTCCTGCAAGTGGTTCGCAGACTCTCGCAGTAGGTGTAGGTATTACAAGTCGCTCAAATCAGGCACTTCTCGTAATGTTAACACCAGGATTCACAAATGCGCGGCAGGCAATGTCGCTGATACGTCTAACGACGTTGGTGGTTCCTCCCGTCACTTGCGCTTCATCCATAATGAACTTGGACGCCACCGCCAGACGGCTCTTTGGCTCCGTCTCGTCGTGATGCTGCGGCAGAGCTGTTCCGTAGTTGGGTCCAAACCGCGGGGACAGGTGACGGACCACGGCAATGGAGTAGAGCACGTCACGATTCTCGCGCCCATCAAGCAAACGGCGCATCCTGCCCAGGACCTCCTCCCGGGCCTGCTGGGCCTGAGGCGACTCGGGATGGTCGCGGTGTCGGATAAAATCAGCCAGGTTGTACCAAAAGTCAAACTGACGTGTCCTTTGAGCGTCCGAGTCGGCTACCGGGGGGGAAAGTGGGTTGTTGGGTAGGTAGTCGCCGCACAGCAAAGTGTCCACCACCTGCAAACGGCTTCGGGCCTCAGCGCTGTCACCTTCAGGGGGCAGATTCACGCGCATGGCGGCGTTGCTGCGCTCTGGTGTCTGAAAAGCTGTACAAGCGAGCTCCCACACAATTCTTGTTTCCAAAATGCCCGAGTAAGCCATTTGCGTATGGTCATTCGCCTTTACAGCCTCAAGCACCTTGAGAAACGAAGCCATCTGCTCAAGCAGCGGAGGGTGCTTGGGAAAGGACATGATGCCATTCTCGGCAAAATAGTACCAGGTAGTCTCAAAAAAAGCAGCGAGTGCACTTGCATACATTTCGTGGTAGACTTTGGTGATTTCGCTAAACGTCTCCTCGCTAGCGGGAACTTGAGGCGGGGTGGGGGTAGGGCCGAGAGAGTCGATAATCTGGTGGATCTTCATCTTTGGACCTGGAATGGGTGTAAGTTGCGTGATCGCTCTGGGATTCATGTTAGGATTGCAAGGGCTATGCTCACGTGGTTCCGGTATCCTATGATCCAGTTGGTTGTTTGCAGTGTGGTCAACGTGCCGAGCGGGATCAAATGCAGCTGCGGGCTGATATGTCCTTGGAGCAGGATTGGTGCTGGATGAGTAATCGTAGCGAGGCGAGGCTGTTGCAGAGGTTGCCGGGTGCGCGGCCGTTACCGAAGTGGAATGGTAGGCAGCGTTGGGAATTGGGCTGACAGCTGCAGTGGGAGGGGTAGAGTTGGACGGGTAGGAAACAGGCAGCATCGACGGCTGGGCAGCGTACGAGGTCAGCTGGCGACTGTTGCCGGCGACTGATCCCGGCGAATTGGATGAGGGAATCGATGCGGTCGGTGAGGGTGCAGGCTGTATGGAGCCTGGATGAGATGCTGGCTGCTGGCGGAAGATGGGGTCGTAGCCGAGACAATCGCGTTTCGACTTTTTGCAGTTGTTGCACGTGGGGTGAGCTTCGTCGCACTAGATGCAAAAGGCGGCGCAAGTTAGTATACCGCGTTATGACAATCAACAAGAAACAAAGCCAATGAGATGAATGTGCCAAGGGTTGCCGCTACGCATCGCGACTTGAGTAACGCGGGATGCGAGTTTATTTTGGTGGGGAGCTCAAAGTGTGGTGGCGCCCCATCTGCTGACTGATGAAAGCCCAACAGCCTAAAACTTTGGATGACAAGGCTTGGCAGCGGCAGCGGCAGCGGCAACGTCGCTGGTCAAAGCATGGCTGTCATATTGATGTAGCCAAAGATCTGCCACGGCATTGCATGCCGCCATGCATATTGTGTCACAGCGCGGCCTGTCGAGTTTGAGGTGCTGCGTCTCGGGTCGATCGAATCCTTGAGCCGACCCGGGTAATCAGACTCCACTTGGAGTGCCAGGTTGACAGATAAGAAAAAAAACAAAAAAGAGACGCAGCATGGCAGTTGGTGACACAAAAAAGTGAAAAAGAATAGCATGGTGACGATGTTTGTGCACATGTATTCTCGGTCGATGCACTTGGAGAGCTGTCGCGAATATTGTAAACTTGCCTTGATTCGTCGTTTTCTGCAGGTCAGGCAGCCCGTCTTGGTTCGCCGTTTGATTTCCTGCAAATTCCACGGGGTTAGTCAGGGATAAGGAAATAGCAGACGACAGACATTCGGCAGTGTCACATTGGACGGTAGTGTAGCAACTAGCGAGCAAGATGGCGTGAAAGCAAACAATGAAACCAACCTTCTTGGAGCCTCTTGTTCCTGACAGGCGAGGGTCGTGGGGGGGCAGAGTGTAACGGCCCAGGTCGGTGTGTAACCCAAAGCCCGGGGTAGCACCGACAGCAGCCTGCGCGTAGTACGACTGAGCTGAAGGAGACGCGGGCTGTAGAGGTCCGTTCATGGCGTGTGGATGGGTGCCGGGCGGCGGTTGCTGCTGCTGCTGCTGCTGGGTCATGGCGTCAATGGTGCGCATGCTGGGCAGCGTGACGGCATTGGGGCCGTTGTTGTGGGCGAGTCGCTGGGCATCGGGAGGCTGCGAGATTGGGCCGGCCGAGTAGGACGCGAATTGCGTCGCGGGAGTCGTCGTGGGCGGTGGCAGTGCAGAGGTCGTCGAGTGAGACGCCGGAGCCTGCGCCTGCGAGTCGGTGCGGTAGCCCGTGGGATGCGAGGAGGGAGAGTGATGCGAGGGCGCGGGAGCAGCAGCTGAGCGGCCGTGAAGAAGGGCATGGTTGGACATTTCGGTGTCGGTAGGGGCGGGTGAAGCCTGCGCTGCTCCTGTGCCGTTGAGATTGCTGCCAGGAGCAGCTTCAGCGGCCGGAGCAGGCGTGTCAGCTACTGTGGCTGTGGTTGTGGTTGTGGTCGTGGTCGTGGTCGTGGTCGTGGCAGCGGTCGCGGCAGCGGCAGCGGTAGCGGCAGCGGTAGCAGCAAAGAGAGCTGTCGGATAAGAATCTGAAGCGGTAGAGGCTGCTGGCTCGGGGCCAGAGCTGGTCGCGGGAGGTTCGGAGGTCGGAGGCGCGGGTGTGTGATGCTCTGAAGCAGGAGGAGGAGGAGGAGAGGAGGAGGGATGGCCGGCGGATGGTGGCTCTGCAGCAACAGGACCTGCAGGCACAGTCGACGATGCCGGAGCAGTGGACGAGGCCACGGTACCAGCATCGCCGTCACCAGCTGGATTGTCAGGCGCCATTCCTGGCTAGGGTCCGGGGTGTGTGTTTTTTTTGGCCGGATTAAAATGAGGAAGAAGCCTTGCTATGGAGCCAAGTGTCGACATGGGCGAAGAAGCAAAAAAAGGGCCGTTGTCTAGAAACACTAGAGCAACACCACCACGAGCAGAATATGGTTATTAAGAAAAAATAAAGTGGACGCCAGGCGAAGAATTTAAAGGATTATCAAAAGGAAAGCAGTGAAGGAGGAACTTTACAACGGCATGAATAAGAAAAACGATTGGAGAACCCTCTGACCTATGGGCCGGTGCAAAGAGGGAGGCCGGTGAGATGGCTGGCGCCCAAGTTTCCGTGGTGGTACTGAATTGTTGGGATGACGATGTGAAGTAAAGAAGAGGAAGAGAAGGAAAAAAAAAGGCCCAGCGACTGTGACTTGGTTTGACAGGCCTGCATGTTTTTTTTGGGCTGCCAGCCAGGCTAGGCTAGCAAGGTAGAGTCTCGCGCCAGCTAGCGCCGAGTCAGGTCCTACGCAGCCACTGTATTTCTACGTGACGATTGACGAGTAACAAAGTTAGATGCTGCCGACCCAATCGGAAGCGAATTATTGCCATTTCTCCACGCGTATGCTTTCTTCATCAGTTATCCGGCCTGTCCAGCGGAGTCTGCCCTTTTTCCCTTCTTTTTCCCCCCCTTGCTGTTTGCTTCGGTCATACCAGTAATCCGTACTTATAGCAGGTGCGCATAGCCACCCCCCAGGACCGCAAGGGAAGAGAGCTTATTTTCGGAGGCTCCCACTCCCAGGGGGCGGCTGCGCCGGTCCCGGTAATACAGGGATTTCGGGTTGTAATTGTGGAATGAGGGAGCAGGCTCTCGTTATTTTGGGGGAAAAGTAGGTCAGCAAACATGCAAGTACCTAATACCTAATACCTACCTACATGAACAACTTCAGTGTTACAGTAGGTAATAAAGAGGTGCCTGGCCCTTGATGTCATGCCTTGCCAAGTTACACAAGACAAGACGCTGCAACCCCCGAATTCTTGTACGGCATGCCTTGGCCAATCACTGCTGCTACGTCACCACTTCGGAGTTCCTCCCGATAAGAAGGGGAAAAGAAACGGGGGAAAAACACCTCATCTCAGTCTATGACTCGCATGATGATTGTTCATCCATCACTTTATGGTTGACTTACCGACAGGCTACAGGTCGCCATTACATGCGGGTCCCTTCTTAGCGAGGCATCTTGGCAGCGGCCGCTCTGAGCCGAACCTTTGGCGCTTCCCCGTCCTTATTAGCGCTGCCATCTCTTCCTGTACACCCCCCTCCCCCCCCGTC
>JAPFSE010000872.1:0-15205 GCA_030777785.1 Beauveria caledonica | reverse complement strand
TTTATATATAATTATAGAAACTTTATTAAGTAAGTTATTAAGGGCTAAAAATTATAATTTACTATAGCGTTAGTACTATCAAGCGGAACTATTGTCTCCCCACTGTAGTCAATAGTGATTTAACACAAAAACTACGCTTATGGCCTGATTCGTGCTCTACCAAGCTAACACACCCGTCAAGACTGCATGGTCCGAGGTGCAGGACTCAGAGTATTGATGAGCTTTGCAGAAAGGGATATAGCTTTATGCCTAATATTAACGTTAATCTATTACGTAGCTTTCTGCTAAAGAGGATCTGTTCCTTTGCATCTATCCTTTCTTATATATAGCCCTGCAAACCCATCTAGATCCAAGGCTCACCAGCTTCTACTCAGGACATCAACCAACAAAGCTACACTGTTTACTCTACACTACCTACGTCTCCCACCTCACTATCAATTCCCTTCAACACCATCACGCCGCTACCATGCTCACCCTATCCTTGATGCTCAGTGCCGCGGCGGTGGTCAACGCGATTGCCGGTGGTCATGTCGCCTCTGTCTGGGTCAATGAGAGCTCATTCTTCTGTGCAGACGGCTGTAGCTTCGGGGGTGTCTACTTTGGCCAGACGGGATACTTTTGCCTTGACAGTCAAGTCGTTACCAGACTGGACAACAAGGGCAATCAGGACCGCCACTTTCCCTACGACTGCCTCGAAATGGAAAAGAAGCATCACTTCAAGCCCCGCCCGCGCGCCAGCGGAGAGGAGCCCGAAAAGTGCCAGCTCCGGAAAGCGACCAACGATATTCGGCCGGGCATTTGCCTTAGTTTCAAGTCACCTGGCGCGGGCAAAGAGTCTGTACAGTGGGCAGAGGTTGAGAAGGAGCTCAAAGCGGCTGCTCCCCCCAAATCGCAGAAGGAGTGCACTGAGGAGGGCAGCAGAAGCTTTTCCAAGTGCAGGGCAGAGTCTGGCGGATTCACTGAGTGCGATGAGAAAGCCGCTGTGGCCGTCAAGAGCTGCCTGGGTTTGGAGTAGCGGTCGCTAACAAGGACAACCCTACGTCCAGCTTGAGATGTGCTTGTTCACAAGGTTTGGGTATCTGAGCCAGGCATGCTCAACAAGCACCTCTTTGCTACGGTCAAGGCCACGCGTCAACTCTGTTGGCTGAAGGATCAGTTTCTGTTCTCTTCTGTTCTTTGTTCCTTTGGTTTTTGTTGTCAATAACCTTATTAGGAGTATATATATATATACAAGCTTGCCTCCTGGCAAAACAAAAAAAAAACTTTTTTTTTTTTTTTTTTTTTTTTTTTTAACTTTTCTGCTCTTTTATTGTCCTTGAAAGCTAAGGCATCAACTCCCAAGTTAGTGCTTTACTACAACAAGCTGCAGAAAAACAAACACTCGCGTATTTGACATTTCCATACGTTAATAATATCGAAGGAATAAAGCTGGAGGGTGTGTCAAGCCGGGGCGACGGTGCGTGACACCACTGGGCTTCGATTGGTATAGTGGTTTCGGTGTTGAGTGCAAGGCATTAGGGGCGTATGTAATTAAAGTAGTAGCACTAGCAGACTGGCGCACACCTTACAACTGTTCGTATATTCTTGACTTAAGCAAGAAGATCCACGCTCGGTTGTATAGTCTATAAATGAAAGGCATTCGGTCCTGTCCGGGCAAAGGAAGAGTTGCGTCGACGCCCGAGCAGACAGGTCCTATATCGCTATAGCCCTGCGCTTGCAAACGACCAGAGATGTAGTAGTTGCCCGATTAGCAATAGACAAGTGCGTTGTGCCAAAGTCATCAGCTAGGTGGATGTCCGTCGTGCGAATAAGTGGCAAACGCTAGGGGCAATACATAACTCATATTACTATATTCGATTCGTCAAAATTCCTCAGTTCACTTGCCTCTCTCATATACTCAGTAACACCACATACAACAACCGTGTGGCTGATCACAGACGCCGCTTTAGCCGCTGCAGATAGACGCCCATTTGAGGAACCACACTCAAGCCAGCCAATTTGATACAAGCACTGGATCAAACTCCCCGAGGTAGGAACTTGAACTTAGTCGGCGCTTACTTCATCAAAACCATGACTGATCTGCAGGCCTATGACGATGATTGACTGGGAATACAATTCTGCAGCGGTATCTTTACTAGTAGCCGCCAGCCAGACGTCTTTGATGAGCTGGAGGTGCTGCAGTCTACCTTGTTGTAAACTCACCTGTCTCCGGAATAATATTGTTTTTCTTTTACACGGAAGATGCCAGATAGCTAGTCGGGTCATTAGTCTCAGGCTTGGCAATAGCTCCTACCATTGTTTAAAGCTGGCAAGACTTGGATGTCTAAGCCATTAACCCTGAGAAAGAATGACCATTCTGTTAAGAGACTCATTTAATCTTCTCGCTTCTTCCGCATCATCCACGTTTCTACCACAGCGTGTTCACGATACAATGCTGTTGCTGTCTAGACGTGAGCACTGGTGGAGTGGGCACGTCCACTCAAGATCAATCACGCCACCGCCTCTACACTCTCTCGCATCTCTCATCGAAAACGCCTCAACACATTTCTTTTTTCCACACGGCTATGCCAAGTTGCGAAACAGTCTCTTATACTCTCTGTACACTCTTCTCGCCCCCCAAAACCATCCGTTGCTCCGTCGCGGCCACCCCCCGACACACCCAACGCCGCCATGCCCATTCCCCAACCACCCACGACAACCACCGGCGCCGCGCTGCGCATCTTTCCGGTCCTTTTGAAATGGGGCCTCACCACACGGCCAGGTGTCCACGCGTATCCAATCGGCGGGTCCTCGCAGGCGAGGCGCCGCGCCGCCGCGCTCAGCGACGACGAGAAGCGCGCGTGCGTCCGGGACAATGCCGCGACGCTGTACCACGACCTCGGCGTCGTCGCGTTTGATGGGTGCTCGTACCAGCAGGCGCAGAGGGTGGGCGACATTCTGGACAAGACGGTCGCGTTGCGGGCGCGGAAACGTGCGGCGGTGGTGGTGGTGGCGGCTGGGGTGGACGTGCCGGAGGAGCACGCCCTCGAGGCGTTTGAGGTGTTTCCGGCGCTGTGGAAGCTGGAGGAGGAGACTTGGGGACATCGGCTGGATGGTTGATGCTGGGGGCAGGCAACATACAGAAGTCCGAAGGGAGAAGAGATATCCTCGAGTGTGGGTGGGAAGGGAGACGGGGTCTTGTACAGTATTCTATCCGTACATCACTTGCACATGTCATTCACGAAGCAAATAGAACTCGATTCATTTTACGTCGTCTTGGATTCTAGTATCGGCCACTTTCACCTCGACGCAGAAAGCATGCGCATGACTACGGCCGGGTTCTGCTCGCGACGCGGACACGCCATTATCAATGAGCCAACGAGACTCGGCGACATTGAAGATTTCCCTCGGGCTAGCTACCCGCCGCGAGGTTAGAGAAATTGCTGGTGGCTTGCGCTGTTTTTATGGCCAGCCCAGTCAGAACCGGCTCGGTCCCTGTTCAACCAGACCTCTTGCCTACACTTGCGCAATTTCTCTTCTACTTGACACCGTCAGCCGCGGGAGAACAAGGGCGACGCCCGGCGCCATTCCGCGCCGAGGCGAGCCAGCCACGAGCCAGCCCTCTGTGCAACATGGGCCAGCCTTGTTCTGGTTTGGAGAAGATACGTGGACCAATGCTCAAGCGCGTCCGGCTCGTGGGCGTCATCCCCGCGTGCTATTCTCGTACAGGCACTTGCGCAACAGGGCAAACTGGAGGGCGGCGGGTATGAGGGCGCACGTGTGGGAGAATGTTTGATGAGAGGGGTTGCTAACTTACTTTTAATGATGGTGAGGCAGGGTAGCCGGACAATGTACCGAGGCAAGTCAACCGTTCTTTCGACAGCAATGGCCTCAAAAGTCCCGAAGAAACAACGAGGAGCCTATTGGTCCGTAGCTTGTAAGAAAAATAACGGCTTGAAGCGGGGGACCTCAATTCAAGTTGCTAGAGGGGTTTTAAGTTGAGGGGTGCATGTGCCGTTGTAGTGAGCTGTTTTGTTTTACTTGTCCCAGGTGTTTAGGTAATGAATTTCCCAGCAGTTTCTTTCTTTTCTTCTTCTCCTTCTTCTTCTTTTCCTTTTTTTAGCTCGATGTATCTCCTACTGTGCTACCGGCTATTTTGATAGGTTCTTTCACTACAAACGAAAGCGGCTCGAAAAGGCGGTGGAAGGCGGTGGAAGGGTCTACTCATGCGAGTGTATTGGACAAAATAGTGTGGCGACGGGCTCCGTTTCATCCGCAGATCTCGGCGGGGCTTGGTCATAATAATGGGCGCTCAAATTGTGATGCTTTTCTTGGCTTTGAGATGACACATTTGTGCCGTTTTTTCGATTGCTAAAGAAGAAAACAGGAAAGAATAAGAAGAAAAACACTTCTCCAGTGGTTTGCGGGCATGTTTTCGCTAGAGACGCATGTTTCTGGTGAGCGCGGGGCTCGAGTGACCCTGAAAGAAGAAAAGGGAAGGAAAAGCTGCAGGTGGTTTGTAGATTTTAGGTAACTTGAGGGCATTGGCAAAGGTTAATTGGTGGCGAGCTGATGAATGTCTTGTGTCGTGGTGGTTGCCGTGCTGCAGCTCCCCGCCACGGTTGAGACTATGTTTCTCCACTTGCAGCATTGAGACAAAATATGAGAAAATATGAGAGACAAGGAATGAGTGAGACCAGCAAATCTCGATGGACGTTTTCTTCGAGTTCCAAGGTGAGGCGTCGGGGCGCCAAGGAGAGATGCAGGATTAGGCACCAGTCAAGCACTCAACTGGCCGTTGTTATAGATGGGGTGACGTCTATAATAAAATAAAGTAGCTCGTTTCGGGCTCAAGGCAGCCGTGTTTCTTCCAAGGAAATAGTCGGAGCCGTGACGAAAGCAAAGACGCAGCGCGCGACAGTCGAATCTTGCGCTTCGTCGGCGCCACCAATACATGAGCGACAAACGAGAAAACAACATGTTCCATGGAGAATTTGGTGGGCATGCAAGACACGCGGCAAGCCCACAGGGGTGCCGGGTGGCTTGGACTTGTCGTGTGGTGGCCGCGGCAGGCCTTGACAATGCCGTCGATGATGGAGTGCGAAAGCCGGGACGAGGAAACAAAAACTTTATTAAGCATATGCTATGGGCGGGTTTTGAGGCTTGTCGACGGCTTGAGCAGGTTGACCGGCCATAGTGGTGCTCGATATAGCACCGTCCGGCGGTAATAGAGGACTGGCAGCCCCGCCACTATTTTTACCTTACCGGGCGGCAAGAATTCATCATCCTGATGAAGCGGTACGTGTAACTACCTCCTGGAGTAGCGCCATTTTTATTAGGGCATTTTTATACAAGCAAACAAGTAGACGGGATCACGCGGCGGCACCCTCGACAGTCCGTTTTTGTTGGTGGCTAGCTCAGAGCTGTTAGACTACAGTAATAAGTAAATACCCAAGAATGCCAATCGGGGCCGGTGACTGATGGTAAAATGCGAATCATGTTGGCATGCTGATCATGTCGGTATAACTAGTTAACCAATATATTAAACGTTGGATGATAATTATAGTGCGAGTTACAGCCCCCCCTCCCCGCTTTTGAGAGGCAAAAATTCTCGTCTTCTGGGCGGTGCGACATTGGGCTGCCAATGAGCTGCGACGCTGTGCTGGAGTCGTCCCCGCGGAAGCAAGAATCGTGCTCACGTGGGCGAAGAAGAGCAAGCAACTAAAAGGAAAGCAGACAAGAGAGGAAAGGACAAGAACAGAATTGTCATCGAGGACGGAAAAGTAGTATGCCCTGTTTGTAGGGACTAACTTATTAGGGACGGACAGGTCGTTGGCGGGAACAAGCCACAGATTGCTTGGCCCGTCTGGGCCTGGCAAAGGCCCTGTAAGCAAGTTTTGCTTTGTTTTTTACTGGCATCCTTTTGCCCTCGGTACATGTCGGCAGCGATCTGGGCAAGTCTTGTTTTTTTTTTTCAGATCCAGGGCCCGCTGTGAGAAGCCGAGCCCCGTCCCTCGGCGAGCTGGGGGGGACCCTGTATGTATGTAAAGGAAGCGGCAAAAGTAAGCGATGGAATGATTTTATTAAGTAGAGAAAATAAGAAAAAAGAGCAAGGCAAAGGAAAACTAGATTGCAAGTTTACAAGCAAAGCGGTGTCTTGATTGTCAACGCCCGCTTATGTACCAAGTAGTTGGAGGCTGGGATACTGAAAGCGGCTTTTTGCAGCCTTCTGCCCCAAAAAGACTGATTAAATTCTTAAATGAACAAGGTCAGCCGCAGACTTTCAATTCTAGGTAGTGGCTTGCTTGCCCCTGTCTCTCCCTAGGTAGTTAGTTAGTTAGTGGTAGAGGTATTTAGACATGGTTCGAGAGACTGGAATTGTGCCGTCATTCCATTTCCGTAGGAAAGAATAGAGTGCGAAAGAATAAATCAGTGCTCGAAATACAGGCCGACATTGACTTTCAATTCTTGCCATTGAATTACATCCTAACTAGATTCGTACGGCTGTGCTTGTACAGACTTTTACCGGCTTCCACTGGTGGCACTGGCCCTCTTCTAAACCCACCGCAAAAGCCCGTCCAAGCCGAAAATCTCACAACATCTTTCCTCTCCACATTGCCAGGACCTTCCCTTTTTTTTCCCTTCTTCCTTCTTCACCACCACCACAACCTCCATCCCAGACCGTCGCCTGTCCACCGATTAACTCTCTCGCTACGAGTTTAGCCAATTCCCCTGGCGGCGACCTTCAACCAAAACCGTTGCGCCGCCCCTCAACTGCTCCATCGACCCAATAACGGCCCCCTCAAGCGCCGCATCGTCACCCATCCATCGCTGCCGCAATCGAGCTTCGAGCCACCAACGCATGTCAGCCCGACACTGATCCGACATCGCCCTTGCTTGCCCAGCCTTGGCCGCGCAGCGCAGGCACGACATTCATTCACCCCCGCCTCAACCTCTTCTCCCTCATCGTCCACCTAGCCGTTCTCCCTGCTGTTTGGTCCAGGCCTTCTTCCAAGGTCTCGGGACCTCGCAGAGACTGGGAGCCCCAGCGCTTCGCATGCCTCGTGCATCAGGCTCTGGCAAGCGACAATCCGGCGGCGGTCATCGCGACTCCAAACACGACAATGGCGTTTTAGCCTCCGGTAAACGCGGTTCCGGCAGAAAGAGCCAGTCCGCCGCTCATGCGCCATCCACTGCGAAGCCGCACGACAACTCTGCTGCTCTGCCAACCACTTCGCTTCCGCTTCACAACGGCCACGCCAACGGCGCTGCCTCTGCATCCCTCGATGCCACTGTCGAGTCGACCCTCGATGCCTCCGTTGACGCCCTCGTCGCCGACGACAAGCCCGCCGCCCATCCCGCCACGCCTCCCTCGCTAGGTGACGAATCCGAGTCGTCGTCCGATCTCTTCCACAACGCCGCCACCCACGTCTCCAACACCCATGCCAACCCTCCCCTCCTTGACGGCTCCCTCCGACAGATTGACGTGAATTGTCTCAAAAATCAAGAGGTTCATCGCGACTCTGGAATCATGGACATGGCATCCACCGTTCTCCGGGCTTTGCCCATGCAAGACACTCTTGCAATCCTCATCTTACTCATGCACGTCCCAACCATTTCCCTCCTTGTCATTTACGGCGTCTTTGCCTGCATCACCTTTGTTCCTCCAGTTAGGACAAACTCGGGCATGAATCTCAACCTCGCCGAAATCTTTGACGGAAACTCCACCACCCCGTCGCTCTTCACTGTCGCCTGTATGGACTTTTTCTTCTTGCTCATATGGCTCTTTCTTTGGGCTCCCATCCAGGACGCCGTCCTCGACCTTGCCAAGCCCGTCATTGCCATTACCCTTGGCGGCGCCAGTCGTAATGATCCCTCCTTTCGAGGTATCCGCACCGGCTTTACCTGGGTTTTCATGTATCACATAATACGCGGAACCCAGTCTCAATGGGGCCATCTTGTTCCCAACATGCCCGATGCCTGGAAAAAGGTTCTCTCCGAAGAAACTCCAATAGGTTACTATAGCAAGCTTTACGACAACTCGAGCCCCTACGCCTGGGTCCGAAGTGTTCTGGCCATACACATATTGACCCAAAGCGTTGTCCGATATATACGAGAATGGTATCTGCGCCGTGAAAAAGGCGGCTCTAATCCATCCAATCCAAATGACCTCGAATCCGCGAAACAGCAGTGCAGCCATCTTGCGCCGCCAGACGCCACCAATGATGCCGCCGCCCACGCCGCCCACGCAAACGAAACGGACGCTGCAATATCTACACCTACCCTGCCGCCGCTGCCACCCACGCCGCAGCTGTCCACCGCAAAAAAGAGAAGGAAACAGAGCGCCCAGGTACGCCTCAAGCAGCCCCTCTGGGCTGCCCTCGCCAGCACCAAGATTGTCGTCGTCAAGGAATATGAGCTTTCACACGCGCCGTCCGAGTCGGCTGGCGCTAATGCAACTGACATTCACAATCTGGGCAATGCTCCTTTTGACCGCCAACCCAGGCAGATTTGGATCTCTTACATTGGTAGCGACGAAGTCTGCTTTAACACGAGCTATTTCGCTCATGCGGAATTTGAACCGCTTCCCTCCTCCTCGGAGCCGACTTCAGACGCGACCACCCGCCCGACCGGAATCGACACCACCAAGCCGTTCTATGTCAAGGTGAACAACGCTTACTGGCAGCCAACGCGCATGCACTCTGTCAAGGAACCCGACGACGAGCCGAGCGAGGCATCGCGCTGGACCGGAGATATTTACGGTCTGCGTCCGGCATCCAAGTACGTTTGCGAGTTTGTCGACAGCCGCACCGACAAGGTCCTCTTTACCGCCAACATTCGCACCGTCAAGGAAGCGCTGCGATCCAAGGACGGCTCCTCGCCCATGATTTCTGACGGGCCGCAGTCTCTGCGCCCCGACTCGCCCGTTACCACGCTCAAGACATCCATTGAAGCCGCGCAGGAGAAGCTTGCCCAGGAAAAGACTCGCCTTAAAAATTTCCGCAAGGATTGGAAGATTCGCATCAACGCACTGAAAAAGGAAAACGAAGCCACCGACAACCAGCTAGCCACGGCCGGAAACAGTGACGAGAAGCATCGCCAAAAGATCCGTCAGCAGGAAACTCAGCGCACTCAGGCGGAGCGTGATACCGAGCTGGTTGCGGACAAGGTTAAGCGCTACGATTCGTCTCCAGAACTCGCCGAAAATAAGAAAAGGGTTGAGCGCACCTTTTCGACGGAAAAGAAGACGTTTGACGCTGCGCAAAAGGCCTTTCTTAAGCACCGGTCCGAGCTGGAAAATGAAGTCAAGGCCAAGGAGGTGGAACGATCGAATCTTAACACGCGTCGAAACAAGATAGCCACTCGCATTGCCAAGGTGGACAATGAGCTCGTCAACCTCACCGACGCTAACAGCCGAGGACTCAACGAGGCCGAGCGCCGCAAGAAAGAACGCAATGCCCGGCTAGATAACATTGCCGCCATTCAGCAAAACTACGAGGAGCGCATTGAAAAGGTCCAAGCCGAGAACAATGCCCGCGTTGAACAGTTTCTCAACCTGCAGATGCAGCTTGAAAACCTTCAGCCGACGATGCATGCTGGTAATGGCGTGATGATGGATGGCCTCGACTCTGGCATGACACCGTTTCCGCCGCCGCAGTCGGTCCCATGGAACCCGAATGCTGGGCAAGCCGGCTTCTCTGGTGGCCTCTGGCCCGGCACGTCGGCCGACATGCAGCCCTCTCTGTCTGGTCCTGCGCTTGCTCCGGCCGCGATGGGGTGGCAGGGTCCGCTGACAATGATAGCCAACGAGAATGCCGCGGCGAGAATGCGCAGCTCTAGTATGCTAAGCGACGTCAGCGGCTTCACCGGCTCCAGCGACGGCAGCCCTCGGACGTCTCCGTTCTTTCAGTCCCAGCCGTCGATGGGAAAAGTTGCCCGCGGTCACCGCCTCATGGGTGCCAACAGGAGCAATGGAAGCAGTGGCAGTGGCGGAGATGGCAGTCCGATCTGACTTTTGTGGCCATGCCCATAGGCCAAGGGAGGATGTAGCAGTCTACAGCGTTGTGTAATTGGAATAACAACGATTAGAAGTAGTCTTAACGACATGTTTCCTTGATCATTAGACGTGCTTGTGAATTAATCATAAACTTGTACACGTAAAAATAAAAATGTTATAAACCAGGAGAGTTGAATTATTCAAAGCGCATATCGGCAGGATATTATCATTGTAATTACCTATGAGTAGCCGTCATGAGATGCGGTGCTCCACCTGAGTACCAGCGTCACCAAAAGCTAGGGCCAGCTGGCAGCCATGCACCTGTCCAACGCCATCCCCTGTGTCTTCTCATCTTCTCAAGTCGTGCAATTCAACACGTTTGGCGACGGACGATTCGGGGATTGGCAAAGCAAGTAGGCTTTTTCTCTTCTTTCTTTTTTTCTCTTCCGTTCAGACTCTCCCTTCAACCTGTGCGGACCCTCCAAAAGCGGCCGACGTCAAACGCCTCGAAAACGGGACTGCAATCCGACACATAGGTGCGACATCTGAAGCGAACACGGGCCACAAGAAGAGGGAGCCTTTGCCTCGCGGCTAGATTGACCGCCCTCGAGAGATGACGTGACGGTCGTCATGGACTTTGTAAGTTTTGGTTCTTTTTTGGTTTTGTTGCTTTATTATCATGGTCGTTTTGCGGAAACGGGAATAAAGCCATGGTAAGTTGGGCCGAGAAGAAAAAAAAAAAGTACGAACGGATAGATGGATGTCCCCCCCCCCCCCCCACGCGACAGAACGCCAGATGAGAATTATGCAACATATTTGCGACGGTGGTGGTGGTTTTTCTGCTGAAGCTGGAGAGCAAGACAGATTTACAAGCATGGAGAGCTTGACGAGCTTTGCTAACAATGATGCTGTATTGGGATAGTGGTCGCGACTGTTAAGCCCCTTGTCGGCTGGGTCGTCTCGGCAGGACCAGGCCAAGGACCCTGCAAAACGACTCCATCGCTTCGAAAAGGAATACGGAACTCTGCTGGTAAGCTTCTCTGCCTGCGCGGCGCAGGCATGCCTCCCGCGAAGCGCTATCTGACTGCATTCTGACGCTCTCCCTCCCTCCAGGCCACATGGCGCACCTCGTCCAACCTCGCCCGCGACGGCGACGCCGCCGAGACGCTCGAGATTCGCCTGCAGGAGCTCACCAACATTCTCAGCGACGAGTCCCGCCGGCCGCTGCCGCACCCGTGCATCCAGTACGCCTCGATCAAGCAGATTTACGTACCGATTGGCAAGATTGCGACGACATCGTACAACGAGTGGATCATCAAAGAGGCCGTCCTCTTCTTCGCCACGCTCATCGAGAGCGAGGAGGAGGCCTTTGTCGAGAACCCGGCCTTTTCCGCGAGCCTGACCAACCTGCTCGTGCGCATCACCGGCGTCAACAGCGTGCGTCTCGGGCTCGACACGGAGTCGCGCGTCGTCGAGCTCGCCTTTAACATTACGACCAAGATCCGCCTCGACCCGGACATACTGCCCGCGTGGTTCAAGGCCGGCCAGGCGGCGGCGCAGTTTGCAAGCGAGCGCGGGCAGGACGTGCAGGACCGCTTCGCGGGCTTTGCGGGGCGCTCGCAGCGCGCCGACTTTCCGCTGTTTTATATACTGATGGACTATATCCACCACGAGGGCAAGGTGGGCGACTTTGCGCGGACGGGCCTGCTGTACATTATCGAGGCGGCGTCCAACTCGGCGGCGCTGGAGCAGTGGATCGTCGAGAGCGACTTGTCGACGCTCATGGCCACGGGCCTGGGCGCGCTCTACAGCCAGCTGAGCCGCAAGCTCGTCATTGACCACCTCCCGCACGACCTGCCTCCGATCCTCGCGCTTTCTGACTATGAGCACCCGACCTCCAATTATGAGATTGTGAGCTCGTGCGCGCCCGAGTTCCAGTCGCACCTCGAGACGTTTCTGTCGCATCTTTTGTTCTGGCAGGATGTGCTGAACCACTGTAGGTCGGTCGAGGTCAAGTCTACGCTCCTCGAGCACTTTCAAGTCATTTTCTTGCAACAACTATTGTACGTGTGCCGTCAAATGCCGCCCGGGTTGCGCTTGCTAACTAGACAGATACCCCTCGCTTCTTGAATCTTCTGATATCGACGGCGGCTCGTCAGTCGCTGTGCTGACGTATCTGCGCCGCATCCTCGAGTCGCTTGATCACCCTGACATGATTAATCTTATTCTACATTATCTCTTGGCGCTTCCCGACGGTAACTCATCGTCCAAAACTGCGACACCGGGGCCCAAAATTAGCGCCGCGCGACGCCGCAAGTCGATGGATCTGGCCACCATGATGGCTTCCAAAACTGATCTGACAGTCACGCCGATTCTCTTCAACCTTGTCGATCTCATCCTTGCGTGCCTGCGATCCCGCAACCAACAGACCATTCACGTCACGCTGCAGCTGGTATCGGCTATTCTTAAGAGGCATCACCGCTATGCCATCATTACCCTCCTCAAGACGGAGGTGCTGCCCAGTCGGACGGTGAACCGCACTGTTGGCGCGCACGAGCAGGAAATTGAGTACCTCATGGACCTGGCCAGCTCCATTGGCGGCTACGGCGACTTTGACGACACGTACGAGAACATCTTGCGGGACACCATGGTGCGGCTCGAGAGCCACCCGTGCTCTTTGAAGCTTGTCGCGCCCAAGGTCTCGACGAATAACCACAGGCTGCCGGCCATACCGGATAGTCTACCGGGCGCTCCCCGCGATGTCCGCGAGCACACGGTGCGCATGGACGACCCTCTACTCAATTCCATTCTGGATCTTATGGACAGCTTCTTTATGAATCCCGTCGAGACGAATCTTTCCGTCACCGAGACGATTGTTGACCTGGCCGTCTGCGGATACATGAGTATCGAGGGTTGGCTGGCACGTAGTCCCTCGACCTACGACTATGGCGACGACGACGATGATGACATGAACACGACCGCCGGCTTTACATCCACAACCGCAAGTGAAGCCGGCGCCCAGCTCGAATCCTCTGCAAAGCCTGATGCGCGCGAAGCTCCAGCCTCTGCCGAATCGTCAGAGGAGGCCAAGCTCTCCGAGGCCATGCAGCGATGCCGACAGCGGCCCATCTGGAACAGCGAGTCGCTACCACGCATCCTCAACATGCTCAAGCGACTGTGCGACCAGGTCAACAACTACAAGACCAACATCCCGCGCTTCAGCGAGCTGCTCCAGCAGCGTCGCGACGCGTTTCACACGGCAGACTCAATTCTCGACAACTCAGCGCCGCCCCCTCCGCCACCGCCGCACTCTTTCAACCCATCTCCGCCGATCCGCCAGGGCTCCCCCGTGCCGGCGACACCCGAGCGTCCTGGCAACCTAGACGAGGTTCTCCGCACCGGCTCGCCAGCAGCAAAGCCATCAGCCTTGGAAGGGTTCGCGCAGCGTCTGCTCTCGGAGCTGGGCACGCCGAGTCGCTCATCGAGTCCCCGCGCCGCCGTGGGCAAAAAGGAGAACCCTAGCCGTGGTGGCACGTCGTCCGGAACTAGCACGCCTGGGGGATCCGTCACCGGTGATCAGCTTGCTGTGCCGCGCGCCGTGCGTCCCGGCCCGTCGGGGGTGTTTGCGTCTCCGTACGCCGCGGGTGGCGGAGACCGCAGCATCTCGCCGAGCAACGGCGGCATCGGCGCGCGTGTCGACGGCGACAACATCAGCCCCAGCCAGACGGCCGAGTACGCGGCCATGGACCAGAGCATTCTGGCCAAGCGCGTTGGGTTACCGCCAGGGCCGTCGATTAAACCGATCCCTCTGGACCTGACGTATCGGCCGCCGCCCGAGTCGACTTCAGACGACGAGGATGATGACGATGACGATGACGACGGGGATGAGGATGTGGGCATCGCGCCGGATGCGTCAGAGACGGGCAGTGTGCTGGATGACGGCGCAAACGCAAATGTATCGGTGTCGCATGTGCTGACGAATGTTATCATTTTTCAGAGTTTTCTGATGGAGCTGGCGAGTCTGATGCAAGTTCGCGCGGGGCTGTTTGACGAGGTGCGCTTTGTGTAGACGTGTGTGGAGGTGGACATGTTGATGGGAGGTTTTGTCTGCCGCTTTTGGGACATGGGATGTATGAGTGGGCTTGGGATATGGGGGTGAGAGGGGGCTTGACAATGCATTGTTTTGTAAACACATTATACCAAATGTCTATTTTGTTTCTTTTGCTGTAGTTACACGCATTAGTTGTTATTAATGCAGGATTTCTACTATCCGTATTTGAATCGACATAGTTGGATGGAGCAAGGCTGGTGGATGACGGATGGGACATGGACATGAGTATGTGGCTGAGGTTACTGCAAAAGTACAAGGATGAAAAGTATAAAGCAGTTTGAGAAGTGGTAGTTGGTGTGTTGTTTGGGTGAGATGCTAGCTCTAGTCGGGAATAGAATGCAGCATCGTTTCTGATGTCTCGAGAACCGCAAGATTTCCATGCCGTCCCGTGCGAAATAGCAAGGTCTACCAGTACGGACACGACGTGACGTTGGCTAGAGCACTTTCAATATAAGATTGTGGGCGCACTGTGCTCTGCTTGCAAATCCTCTGTGTGAAATGATGTGCATCGTCCCAACCTTCAGGTCCAACACCACCACAAACCTTTGCGAGACCAAACGGCGTGGAATAACCCCGTCACGCAAGGGCTTGGTTGCTTTATTACACGAACCGTCTCAGAGTTGACAACCCCATGAGTTTTTCAACGGGGTGTTTTGTTCGGAAGACGCTGGGCAACTTGAACCGGCAGAGCTCAGCTGGGATTCGTCGCCCTGGTCCGTCCATGGTGCTAGTTTCGTCAAGGAAGAAGAAGATATGCGACCTTGAGCAGGCCGATTTCTTTCTGTCAGGATCCAGAGGTAGCAAGACGTAGTGGTTCATCTGATCTCGTTTACTCCCCAACTACCTTGCTCTAATACCGTGATCTTGAGTTTTTTTTTTAAGTACTAATGACTAGTGACTTATGGCTTTTCTATATAAATTTTTATAATAAAGTCCCTTTCCCCCACTTATCCTAGGTTTCCTAGTATTTAACTTACTCTTAGTGGCTCCGCTAACTAGATATCGGTATAAAAAAAACAGGGGTCGTATTGTACTAACCTATACAGAACTCGCTAGTCTAGAACTACTATACTAAAAAGGCTATACGATTTATATTAGCTATATTAATATAACTATAC
>JAPFSE010000871.1:0-18048 GCA_030777785.1 Beauveria caledonica | reverse complement strand
GTTTGCGAAGAAGCCGAGCGAGATCGGTTGTCGAATCACTACATGAGCAGGCAGAGAACCTTAGAATTGCGTAATGCCGCGATGGGATGCTGAGCTGAGCTATTCGGTAGCCATGATTTAGAGTATTGCTGGGTGGACAGTGCCATATTGCTAGGTGGACAGGTGCACGTGACGGGAGGTACCTAGCTTTTCGCGTGCACGCCTACTATAATCTATCTACCTTTATAGATTCCTCCTCTAACACTTCGCCGCCACTACTAAGAACCTTTATTTAGCCTAAGTAAAAAGGCAGTTAGCGAGCGTTAAGAGGCCTCAAGAGGCCTAGCGACGGCACTGGCGGCGGCGCGGGCGGCGGCGGCGATAGTGCGTAGACTAAAAGGTACTTTAATTTATGCGACTGTCCACCCAGCAATACTCCAGAACCGTGGCTCGAAAAATTGCATTCTCTATCCCGAACAACTAACTATGCCTTGGTATATCCCGACTCCAATCTCGAAAAAAACAACAATTACAAGCTCAAACGCCTTGCTTCATGCAAAATAGTACAGACCAGATCCACCATTTTCATGCTTCTGCAGCCCACATTTGCCTGATATCCTGCTCTCGTTCAATATGCCAAACATGAATCGTCATGATCCTTACGCTTGCATGAGCTTTTGCACTCGTTCCTGAATCACGCGGCCGACTGGCTCGCCGCCTCTCTGTATCACCACATTCTCCCTCCCTCCAATAGTCACAATCCGGAGCCACTCGGGCGCAATATCCTTTGCAATCAAACGGATGCACTCGATGCCCTCTTCCTTGGACGTGGGCATTCGCAGCGAGTCTCGTAGCTTCTCGACAATGGCAACCATGGTAAAGGCCTGGCGAGGCAAAGACGCGGGGTTGGAGAGACTGAGCATGGAGATTGTTGATGCGACGTCGACAACTCGGTTCAGCGCGCCGCGGCGCTGTAGTTCGGGGACAGTCGGCGGAAGCGGCGCGTTGGCGGCAGCCAGCTGCTTGTGTCGGATGCGGTCGAGGAGGCCCATCTTGGTCCCATCGGTGTTGAGAAGTGGCGTCGCCGCGGCTTGCTGTTTGATCTCCTTTTCGTGCTGCTTTGCTGCGATGCCGCCTTTCAACTCCAACAGGGCCTTGTGCCCCTTGACCAGTAGAGCCGCCGTCTTGGCGCCTGTATTCATGTCTGTCAGCTCAGCTTGGGGAAGCTCTGCTAGTGAAAGCCCCTCGAGCGTCACATCGACATCTGTCATTCGATCGGTGGCCTTTTCCATGCACATGTTCCTTAAATTGTCTTCAAATTGCTTGCACAGCTGCGTCTGGTTGAGGGCGCCGCCGTGGTATCCAGCGCACAGCTCGACGCACACTTTGCCCTTGCCATAGTCGGCCACAATAAACGGCGACTGGATGCCGCCTTGCTGCGTGGACGACTCAATCGCCACACACCGACGAATATCCTCGACTGTAACCTGACGCTTGCGCCACGAGCGCGAAATGTTGGGAGCCAGTTCGCGAATGTCGAGTGGCACGTTGCTGCGGGTATGTGCCATCTGCATGACGACCGTCTTGAGGAATGCCCGGTGCAGACGCACCAGCTCCGCGAGGTGCGGCGGAAAGGCGGCGTCGATGCAGTCGTCAGCCGCCGACTTGGCCTGCTGCTGCTTGGTATAAAAGGCCTCGATCCTTGACTGGCCGGTCTTGGCCTCCTGCCGCGACTTGCTGATGACGGTGGAGGCGGTCGGGCGGTGTGCGGCTTCCTTTCTCGAGGCAGGAGCCTTGGCGACTACCTTGCCCTTGGTGGTCGTTGTCGGTGGAGAGACCGCCTTGCCCGGAGCCTTTTGTGAATTTGTAGAGAATGCGGGCTCTGTGCGTCTGCAGGCGCGTTTACTGCGCTGGGAGATGTCGACATGTTCGTTTCTGCGGGCAGCTTGCTCGTCGTCGTCCTCGTCACTTGGACTAAATGAAATGTTGCGGCGGGTGTACGCGCCGGCGTCGTTGTCCAGAGGCGACGAAGCTTTGCGCTTCTTGGGTGGCGTCGTCGTCGCCGTCGTCAGGCCAGCTGCGACAGAGGCCTTTGTGGCAGTTGCGTTGGACAAGGTCTGGCTCTTGGAGATGCGGGTGAAGGGGGCGATGACGACGATGGAAGGAGCAGGGCCCTGCTTGACCCCGAGGGGTGCTCTCGCTCTTGCTACTCGAGGCATCTTTGATGGTCAGACCGAGCAGTTCAGCAGGAACGACGGTAGACGAGACTGGTTGGTGTGCAAAGCAGGTGCGAGTGTATTCGATGCAGTATTAATTTTATCAAGGACAGCGTCAATGTAGTTGCTTGTCGCAGATGGATGCACGAAAAGTTCAGTTCAATTTCCAATCTCTGATCCTTTGCAATGTGAAAAGATTGACGCATCGCACAAGGGATTGTGAAATTGTCGCGCGGAATTGGAAAGCGGAGTCTCATCGGTTGGCTGGGAGGCGACGGGTAGTATGACAAGGCGGGACGCGACGCGCTCACGACGCGTCTGTTTGCGGTGCGTCGCGCGTTGAGTGTGCTTGTGCTTGTGGGCCGTCACAATGGTGCAAACACAATTGTACAGCACCTTTTTGAACATTCAAAATCTCGTAAAGAACTTGATTTCATGTGATTAAATGACTTGCAGACTTGGCAGGCGCGCTCGGCAACTCCATGTGAGAGTGTATCATCGCATGTGCTTACGTAGATGCTCTCGGCACTCATCTAATCTTCCATTTGCCCGCCGAATATAACCAGAAACACGACTTATTAGAGATCCTGTGAACACGGTGCTTAACAAGGCGGCTGGTACCCTGCAGCCTCTGACGTCTTTACCCCGGCCGAAGGGGTGCGATTGCAGAATGCGATTCCGTCCGAGATGGCCATGTGCTGTTTCGCAGGCTGACATGTGAACGTCAGCCCGAGCAGCACTTGGCAATCCATGGCAGCACTTATCATTTAGCGACAGCAATGACGGCGGCACAAAGGTTGGCTGGCGCAGCTCACCACCACCACTGCAGCATCGGATCATATCGGAAGTGGAGTCCTTCGACCTAATCTGATTTAAGACTCCGTCAATGGCAGCTCTTATCACCAGCTGCCGCAAAGCGTACATGGGCGTCGCGCATGCGCAGTTGACCGACATTTCCCGAGTCTCGACTTGGACACTATCACGAGCACATCACACTGCTGTATCTGCGAATTATCTTGATTGTCTTATTGCGTACATTTGCTTGTACATGATATCTGTGGTCCCTGAAACTCGCAGCCTTCGCACAGTCTGCTCGAGCCGATGCACCTGCAACGGCTCGTCTTGTTTAAAATACCATCTTTCTGCCTTGATATGCCCCGTGACGCCGATGAGTAAACACTATTAAAACCAAATTTGGCTGTCTGTTTGATTGCCAGCTGTTTGTAGATGGGACGGATCGTTCCCAACGCTCGTAATGATTGAAAAGGAGAGAAAAATTTGACGAGAATATGGCGTCCGACTGCGCTCAGCTCTCTTATGAGCGGGCAGGCTTGGGCCAGCAGTCCGGTCGGAAGCTGACGGGACTGGGCGGCGGCGGCGCGGGAACGGTATAGTCGTATTCAAAGATTCGGTGGTTGGGCGTGGCAGGTCGCTTGGAAGTGGTGCAAGACAGAGATGCGCTGATGCCGGTGAAAAGGTCTTGCGATGAGGGAACTCGCAGGGCGCTCTTCTGGGGAGCGTGCATCAAGGGCGCGGAAGCTTGAGCGGAAGGCATCATGAAGCGGATAGGAGTTGGCTGAATAAGAGTAGACATGTTAGGCGAGAGTCTGAATGCAAGTTCAAAGACGAGTGGTGTTTGTATGGTACGGGAAGGAAGTAATGGTGAGTGTAGCAAAAGATGAAAGAGAGCAGCAGAGGTGGCAACGTACGAATAGGCCAGTATGTTTATATAGCAAATCTTGCGTGTAGAGTAGGTATGGGGAAAGACAAGCAATATGTGCAGCTGATCTCAAGCCAGGTTGATTGGCGAGTCTGGCGTGCTTTCAGGTGTGACTTGTTGATTTGGGTCCGAGGCAAGCTTTGGGGCGGCTCTGTGCGAGTGAATGATGGGGACGATCGGGCCGGACGTATAGGTACAAGGCCCAGAGGCGACCCAACGGGATCTGAGAGCAGTTTGAGTGATGATTCAAGCCGGAGAATATAGATGTGCCGATGAAGCGTTTAGTTGTTCTTTCTTCTTGTTGCTGCTGCTGTTCTTGTTGTATGCCTGCCCTGGTTTGGCGTGTTACACTTTAGGGAGAGACGGAGAGAATGGAAATGGTGGCGCAATGTCGCAGTGCGTTTTGCTTGTTTGGTGTCTGAGAGAATGGGAGGGAGGGGACGAGGTGCAGAGGAAATGTGGGAGTAATAAAGGAAAAAAGCAGCTTTGAATAAGTTACTGCCATGTTCCTCTCGGGCTGGCAAGCGAAAAAGGACGGGAGCGGCAGGTCGATCCAAGGTGGAAGGAGGGCAGGTAATCAAGCCTGTTGGCGTTGTGCCCATACCTACTCAGTCAGTGTACTCAGTACGTTGAAGAAGCCCAATCCTTTTTTGCTCCACAGCACGCCCCCCCCCAGGTCAATTACTCTTGGGGAAACGCTGCCTAAAACCAGGCCGTGGACCGTACTGGCATCGGTGCCTGTTGTTTCTGGTCATTTTTTTCTTTCTTGTTTTTTTTTTCCCCTGGTGTCACCGTGAATCGTGTCCTGTCCACCCACACACAACTCCCCTCCCCCTGATGCGCTGGTGCTTGAAGTCCTGCACCCTATCTGCCCGAGAGCCAATGCCGTCCTTCCGTCGTCTCTCATCTGCAGAAGCAGTTTGCCAGTTCCTCTCTTTCCTGTTGGCCCAGTGCGCTGCGGGACCTGGGGTCGGTTAGGTTGCCCTTGGGTGGCAAGATCGGAGCACCGACCGGGATACTACATTCTTTCACGCAAAAATAGAACAAAAAATAAAAGAGACAATTCAACAGTGACAATTTGACATTGTGACAATAGCTAGGTACAGCCCAGAAAAGCACATGCATTGAATGATGCAGCCCCCCCTTCACACCACGCCCCCCCCCTCCCCGTCCTTGTAGAACCCGGCTGTACTGAGTACTTCCCTCTGCTTGCATCCGGCGGGCATCAGACTTGGGAGTTGCAGCGGGGAAAGACATTATTGTAGAGTACGGCTAGGCAATGTCTGAGACGGAATCCTTTGATCCTGTGGCGGAATAATTTCATGACCTGTATCATTATTTTTGCTTGCGTCTTGCCAGTTTCGTGCATTGTCATGTCCTTATTAAACAACTGGGCAGTAACTTTACCTTAATACCTTAGATGGCGGTCCGGGGAAGAGGCCGCTGTGGGGTTGCCGGGGCGGGGGAGCCTGGGGAAGGTTCCAGCAGGCTGAGACCCTGCTGGCGCCTGAAACAAGTCTGACTTGAGCGGGTTAAGGCGTGGATTATAGCGCAACGTTGCTATACCTAATGCTTTAGGCCGCTATAATTCACAAAACCGCCGCTGTAATTTACAAAAGACTGCTGACCTCAGGGTATTACCCACCAAAACCTCATCCCTCTCCTGGATACTGACTAGCCTCATTTCCTTTCACTTTGTCTACCTATTCCTCCACGAGTCGACAGAGGACTCGTTCTCGGCCTCTTGCTTGATAGCATCAACGCCCCGACGCGCCTTCATTTCTTTCTTTCTACCGGCGTCCCCGGATTCCCACTCGATTCGTCGGAAAAGAAAAACCGAAACAAGTGGTATGTTTGCGCTCGAAAAACCTCCGCTTTATCTCCTCGGCACAGTCCCACGAAACGATGCTCCGTTCCCGAGCAATCAAGAGACGTGGCTTATTCTTCTTCTTGCCGAGTAAGCTGTAAACCTTTTTTGTCCCTTTTTTTCGTTTCTTTGCCCCAAACAATAAGCCTGCCAATTTACAACATCAGCCGTAGTGACGAAGAATCCTGCTCGGTAGGTAATACCAGCGCAAGCACACGCCCCAACAAACTCGGGTCCCAGCCAGCCCGGGGCCCTCTCCTGTTGTCCTCCCCCGACCACTCGTATATGATGACGTACGTTTGTCTTTCCAAAACGCTCTTTCAGCTTGATCATATAAACAATTATCAGAGTCGAAAGACAAACATTGAACAACTACCTCGTAGTACGACAAATAATTCCAGGCAACCTGCATATCCAGCCAGCCCCGTTCCTGCACACAGTTCATAATACCGCGTATTTCAGCCCAAAACAAACCCAGCGTCGTTTTACGTGAGCAGAGTGTAAGGAAAAAAAAAAGGTACGATTTCTTTTCTTTTCCGCTTCCGAGACATGACTTGTTCATCCCGGGCCCAAACACATTTCAAGTGAACAAGTAAATCAAGGTACCGATCTGTGCCTGAAATTACCACCTTGTGCATTGTCATGCCGTGGCCCCCCGCGCCCCCCGGTGTGGAATGATGGGACTGCTCCAAGTGCTCCTCTTGTTCTAGAATAACATGCTTGCTTGCCAAGGCCTATGCAATCCTTTCTCAACTATTCATATAGTACGCAACGCCTGCCCCCCCTGGCCGTTTTCAGATGGATGGACATGACTGGCCAACCGCAAACAAAACCTCCCTTCTCCGCCTCCCCCCCTTTGCAATCACAGCCGTTGCATGGATTGCGCCACGGCGGCAATGATGACTGACTCTTCCTTCTTGTGCGACCCGTGGCACGCGACAGCTCATCCTGTAGGTGCAACTCTCATCTGCTGCCCTGCCCAAACACCCAAGAACCTGCCTGGCCTTACGACAAGCCACACCGCCCGCCCTCTCCTATGTGTGTGTGCGCCAGTAAGTAATGTAAAGTCGGCACTCTGTTAATGTCGCCTGCACGGGCAGCTGCATTACGCGGGAGAAGAGAGGAAACAAAATGGTTTATTCAGTACTGGTAGAGAAAAAGATGAGGGAACAAGGATTAGACTGAAAAACAAGCAAGGAATCACAAGAAAAGAAGCATCTGGAATCGTGGTTCAAACGCTGGCTGAGACCTAATAACGCGCGCCCGCTTCCCGAGACTTGATGTCGAGTTCGTTGATTATTAGCGGGGATCCTCAACCTCTCTGGAATCATCAATATTCACACAAAAACCCCTGTAAAATCAACGGCATTCTTCCGATGCTGGACTCATGATAAATTCCCACCTCTCTTGCCAAAGACTAAAGAATAGCAATCTCTTTTTATTTTCTTCCCTTGATTTTCCCATCTTCAAAATCACTCCAAAAGTGCATGACGTAGAACGACTTCGGTGAATTAGTCACTTGCCGGTGTAAGCCTCGAATGTAATGTATCCAAGATGATTTGAAAAGAAAAGAGCACATATAGTTCACAAGCAGAAATGCCATCCAATATCCTCCTCGAATCTCGGATACCATATATCGAGTGTTAAAAGAACGCAAGCTTCGACAACAACTGCAAAACCCCCATGGCTTCCATCCGCCGCGCCCAAACCTCCGAGGCCGCTCTCCTCACCGACCTCGCCCTCGCCGCCAAAGCCTACTGGGGCTACTCTCCCGCCTTTCTCGCCTCTGCCCACGCCGAACTCACCATTACCGCCGCCGACATTTCCCAGCACGAGATTCACGTCGCCACGCTACCCCTCAACAACAACAACAACGACGACGACCGCAGCACCAGCAACGAGAAAGAAGAAGTCGTCGGCGTCTGCCGTCTCACGCCGCTGGAGGATGGCCGCTGCGACGCCGAGCTCAGCTATCTCTGGATCCGCCCGTCACGGATCCGGCAGGGTCTGGGCCGTCTGCTGTGGGAGCACGCGGTACGGCGCGCGGCCGCGCTCGGGCTGGCGCGTTTCTCCCTGGACGCTGACCCCCATGCGGAAGCATTCTACGTGAAGATGGGCGCGGACAGGTGTGAGCAGGACGCGCCAAGCAAGAGCGTGCCGGGGAGAACGCTGCCGCGGTTTGAGGTGGATGTGCAGCGGGCGCTGGCGGTGATGGAGGGCGAGGACGAGGCGTGAATAGCAAGAAACGGGGGCTAATGAAGCAGTGGACGATGGGTAACAGAATCGCAGCAGTATAGGCATAGAATTGCGGCGTGGGACTGTATGGATGGCATACTCCAATCGTCATCAGATTCCAAGTGATTGAAAAATTCCATAATCTTCTAAACGCTGGTGCAGGGCTGTGCGCAACGCAAGCCGCGAAGCGTCATGATATGCACAACATCAAATAAAAGTCCTTTCAAAACGAAATCCCAACACTGACATGCAAACACTCAAAACATGCTCGATAAAAATGCAGAATCTCTATCCTCTCGACGTGTTGGCCGCCGCAGAACTCTGCGCCGCTGCCGGCCGCGATCTCCTTCGCACAGGATACACGTCGTTGAAATTCATAGCCACACCCAAGAACCGCATCTCCACGTCCGGCTGATACGCCAGATCACCGAGCAGCGTGCTCATGCGCAGGCCAAACGACCGGCCCAGATGCCGCAGGCGGTCCTGCAGTACGGGAAACTCAGACGCCACGGCCTCGTCATGCATGGACATCATCACGTCCTCCGCCGCCCGGCCACCTCGCCCGCGGTTGCGCACGCCGGCCTCCTGACGCCGCGTAAAGTCTGACACGCTCCAGCTGTACAGACCATCGACCGAGTCGCGGTACTCGAGCATCAAGCGCAGCATGCTTGATAGTTGTGATAGGTACGAAGTGCGCTCATCCTCCTCGGCACCAGACGACGCCGGATGGCGCTTCTTCGGCCCCAAGAGGCCCTTGTGCGTAATATCATCCATATATTTGCCGTGGGCTTTGATGAGGTCGTCCAAGGTGCAGTCCTCTTTGCGTATGCGCTTCTGCAGTTCGCCCCACGATGACTCGATAACCTCGAATAGAATATAGTACTGCAGCTGACCAACAAAATGAATCATTTCGGCGAGAGCCGCGCGGGTCGTCTTCCACGTTTGCGCAATTTCCGGATCCGGGTTTTGCAAGACACCTCGCGATCCGGTCATACACCGTCTCCATGTTGAAAGCAGGGCAAACTCGACGCGCTTAATTCTCCAAAGAAAGTTGAAAACCTTCAAGTATTGTCTGTTGCCCCATTCCGTCACAACCACATCCACCGGTGCATCAATCTTGTACTCTAGTGTAAAGCAATCCCAGCCAATGTCGCCATGCGAAAGTAGAAGCATACGAGCATCGAGCCGGCGGAGCACTTCCGGTGAATCAAACTGCGCATTCGAACCGCGGATAGCGTGCTCAAGCTGCGCCGTAAGAGTATGGCGGAACTGCGCACCGGCTGGCCTGTCCAAGTTACCAGCCAGGGACTCCATCAACAGGGCAATAAAGTCTCCTTGACCGAGCAAGATGTAGTTTTTCAAAGCTTCAAGGTGGTCGAAAAGTTGGAATTTGTTGGCCATGAGATCCATGAGTCGCTTCATGGTTGTTTTGTAGGCTTCGTCAATCCACGCTTCGATCGTTGCCGTGTCGCCGTAGCGCAGCTCTTTCGAGGCTGCTTTTGAATAGTTTTGTACCCAAAGAGCATCGCCACAACTGTGCCGAATAAAGTTGAGAGACTTTCCGATCAGAAACACCTTTTGTGCAAAGTCTGGTGTCATGATACTGGGAATCATGTCTTCGGTGACTTCATACTTATCTTCCCACACATTCTTCCCCCCTTTGAGCTTTGACGGGTCATATTGGACAGCCTGCTCTCGCACAAAGAATTCTTGATACGGGTCGGAAAGCTCGCCATCGTATATCCAATGTCGTAGAATATCGTAAAAAGGTCGAGTACAAGTTCCCAGCAGTCGTTCGGCGAACGTCGATACAATGGGGTCCCCATGATTCGCTGCGAATCCATGAATCAAGGAAATTATTTGGCCACCACGCTTGCTTTCGGACTCTTCTGCCACAAGACTCATGAGTCGCAAGCCCATTGTGGCCTCTCTCGTCCACATTACACAGCGTTTGAGTGTGATACCGGCCTTGCCGATCCCACCACGAGGCGCGCCCTCCCCCACTGACGCCAGCGCACGGCGGATTTGAGCCTCCAGCGTCGCAATGAGAGCCAAGTATGCTCGCAACTCCCCACCAATACCGGAGCGCAAGCTCTGACCCATCAGACCGTTGGCAGGGGTTTTGCAAAATGCGTCCAGCTGCCGATAGAGCAGCGACGGTTCGGCCAGTGCATGCAAAATTGACACCAGGGGTAAAGGGAGGGTAGCAGGTAGTGTTAGTGTGTCTGGCCCGGCGAATGGCAATGTGGTCGATGAAAGTCCCTGGAGAGTGAACGGAAGATCTCGTAAGAGCTCCGTTTCTGGTGGGCTAAGGTCGGAATAGCTGGTCCCCTGAAGTGTCTCTTGCAGTGAAGCATCTCTCTTTGCGCCATCTCCCTGTCTTGTGTCCGCAGATGAAGCCGCTCGAGAGCCATCCGGCGCAACCGGTTCTCTGGATTGAACGTCTTCATATTTTGAAGGTGTGACTGGTGTTTTGGCCCGTTCTCTTTCCTGTCGCTTCGTAGCTTCGCGGCTGATGGTCTCTCGGTAGTTGGAGGCAGATGGCTTAACAGGGCTGAGTGGAAGAGGCTCTGATGGGTCTGGGGAGTCGGAAAGGTGGTAAAGAAGATGCAAAATGGCCCATTTGTGCTCGAGAACCGGTACTGCAAGAAGTCGTGAATATAAATTCGAGAAACGAAGGGCTTGGCTGGGGTTCGTTTGTATGAGTTTGCGCTTGATCAGATCGGACGCGTGGTTCACGTCTGAGGATACGGTGACGTTGGCATGACTGTAACGGTTAGACGATACCTAGTAGAAAAGAAAAATGCCCGTACTTTAATATTATCGACTTGACGAGCGCAAACTGTCTGTCGTGTTGCTCCTGCGCCTGTTCTTCAGAGTCATCTGGGTTGTCGGGGACGAGATGGTTTATTAGGCCGTCGATGGCGTTGGCTATTTTGTCGGAGGCCATTTTTGCATTGCGGGCTTAACGAATGCTGCCTCTTGACGAATTAAGTCTCAATTTCTGGCGCTGGCGCATATAACACTGCGCGGCAAAGACGATTCATGGCCGTCTTGCTGAGTTGCCGTTTATTGACGAGACGCGACGCTGGCACGCGCTCTGGCGGGGGAAGGTGGGATGTATGGAGACTCATGTGGAAGTACTAGGTACAGCTCTCAAACCAGCAAGCAGCGGCTACACAAAGTATAGCTACATTACCGCCAGTGCCCTCCCTGCGCCAACCCGTCTCTCAGCAGAATTTCGACTTCACTCCGCTAACTGACAACTCCCCTACGTCCTCGCCATACAAGTCGTCATCCCCGACTCGACCTCGCAATGCCCTGGCCATCAAATTGATCCCGGAATCGGAATCGCATGACCTTGGGTATTCATTTTATGCATCTCATGAATTCTCCTGCGCGCTGCGCGTTGCCTCTTCGCCGCACGCGACTCCGCCGATAAATTCCCCGAGATCACAATGCCCGACATCGATCCCGCGGCTTTGAGCCGCCCAGTCATCAATGTCTCGACCCCTCTCTTATCAACTAAATCACTATCTAGCCTTGGAGGCGCGCTTAAGGCCAAGTCGAGTCAAATTCCGGGGCGAATCGATCTTGAGCCCCTCTATACAGAACTGAAAACAGCGATCGGGCCGGAGCAATGGCAAATATACAAAGAAGCGACAACAGAATTCTTTATCGGTACATTTCATCAAGCTCCTCTCCAGTATCCATTTCTCTTACACCCAATGCAGGTAGTCTTAACCAAAACGAATACTCGGAACGAATCGAACCGATTCTCGCCGGGCCCAATGGGGAGAAGGAGCATCTACATAATCAACTCATCGCCGCCATATATGGCAATGTCACAAGGGAGATTCCCGACCAGGGACTAGCACCCTGGGTCAGCTCTAATGACAAACCGACTGCCAGCGCCAGCAAGGCGGCTACTGGCGATGCGACAGAGCGTCGGTTAAAGGGCGATGTGATGCAGTTACCTGCCCGAGATAGACGGCGCATCAAGGATTTGACACACAATGATGTTCGTATTCCCAGCGGTTGTGGAGACTCTTGTATCCTCTATGCTAAATCTTGCTGCCAGTTTGATATCAACGAAAATCTCTCGAGCGTCTTTACGGAATCCCGGCGCAAGACGACCCAAGATGCGTCCTCCAGTGCTGCTGGTGGTATCAACAATATGAGTATGGCAAGAACTCTGGTCTTGTAGATGCAAATTCTAACAGCCCAACAGACATTGACTTGGAGATTCGAAAACGATTTGCGCAACCGCTGGCTATCGAGTCTGGTGAATTCCCTGACGTTGGTCTTATCACGGCCCGCATGCTCCCATTCTGTTACGAGGCGGGCCTGCCGAGCGGCCACGTTGCGGAGGCGCCTCAATTAATGTCAATCGCTACCGATGCATTTATCAAAGAGATGCTCACCCAGGTATTTGCTCGTACACGAAGCAACGGGCCCGGAGACACGGGAAGCGCTGGCTACGGAATAGGCACGCAATTGATACAAACACACGACTATAAACGCCAATTGCGTCTCGAAGAGAACGCTGCCGTTCGTGGAGAGGTTTCGCGCGACAAAGCTGGTCTTTTGCCCGTGGAAGCGCGTGCCGCAGGAGAGCAAGGCCCGTTGGCAATGGCAGACGTGCGAGTCGCTTTGGAGATTGCAGACTCGAGCATGTCGCAATTTCCCGTGCTCACGCGTCAAATATTGTGTGGATATCGCGAAGGTGAGCTGGAGAACTGGAACGACCATACGTGGGCCGAGAACTACAAACCAGGTCCTGTAGAGGAGCTGACGAACGGTTACGACTCGTATACTTTCCACAATGGGCTAGATCCCATGGATATCGACACAGAAATGGGCTGGGAAGGTGCAGAAGATAGTGACGCGGGCATGTTAGATTGCATGCTCGATTCATGTCTAGCCGTTGGGTCATAGCTTGGTGCGGCGCCAACAACCGACGCACATGCCGAGGAAGCAGACTGAATACTTATTTGTGGAAGGAGTGCCTGCAAATGTCGATCGGAAGCCCGGGCCTGAGATGGGGGGGAAGAAGTTGATGGTGTAGATGGAGAAGGCACTACGAGGCTATCGACAAGCGGAAACAGGGCAGAGTGGCCCAGGCTGTCTTCGGGCGTTTGAGAAAGGAAGGCGGAAACAGAGTCGACTAGACGGGGGAATAAGACCAAGTCAACTTTGAAGCGCAAGAGAGAAACGAGGGTGAAGAAACCTCGAAAGGCAAGAAGAGCGCCTCAAAGGGGAGTTCAAACAAAGATTGGAATGGGGAATGAAGCATGTGGCTATATATTTTTGGCGTTTACTTTTAGCAGCTATCATTTTTCGGCGCCTGGTCTCGGGGCATAGGAAGGGAGGGATATCTGGCTGTCCATTTGCATTGGGCCTGTATAGCGATGAGCAGGCTATTTGGTCTGGCGCGCTGGCATGACCACAAATGGCGTGTACTTATTTTCTTTTGTTGAGGCGGACTTTTGGGGTTGAATTTGTGTATAGTTGGAATGTGGAAAGGATCGGCAGGAAGACGAGAAAGGGCGTTTTTGTGGTATTGGATTTTCCGGAGCAAACAGGGGGAGGCTCAGTCTAATTGGATGTTTCTACTGCTTTGAGGTTTTGGGGTTTTTTGTATTTCTATGAAGAGTAGTGATACCCTCAGGGTTATGGTACATTGTTGTAGTCAGTGAATAACATGGCATGCGGATGATGGGTGATGTGATGGTGAGTCTGTGTAGTGTAGGGTGTGGTATGGTGTCAGTGGCATGTATGAAAGCGTCAGAAATTAACGAGAAAATAGCAGAGAAGGACACTAGAAGCCGAATTCCTTCTATTAGGGCAAGCTAGCGACGTGGATAAATAGACAGCAATGACCAATGATGGAATAAGAGAAGGGTCGGATGTAGTAAGATAGCGATGGCGGTGGTGACGAGGACGAAATACTAACTTAGCCAATCCCGGAAGAGACAGGGTTTGAGAGCTGGAAGGCCGATTCTGGCGGGCGCCACAGGGAGTGCTGGTAGAGGTGAAGTACCTGTATGGTGTGGTTAATTTCGAATCTGAGAGACGTGAGCAGCAAAATGCAGATAGTTTGTTGCCTCCTCAAGTGGCCTACAGTATTATCAAAGGACAGGAAGGCCACGATCAAGCCATCAAATTCATTACGCTGCCAAGTCCCTCGAGCTATAGATGTAGGCAGGGAGCTGCGGCTGTGTGTACCTCTACCGAGCACGGAGGAGACGGTCGCTGCAGGGGCCCATGCTGCTTCTGTCGAACTCGGCGCAATGGGCCAATGACGGTGCCGCCAGCCGGTGACGGAAGTGCCGCAGAGTGGCTCGTGCGCGATTCTAGAAAGCTTCTACTCATCTGCCTTTTTAGCCCCGACTTTTGTTGACCGACGGCAGCTGTCGGTCAACCAAGTCGCGTATTCAGGCTCGTAGAAGATAATTTTGACGAGGCGTTGACGCCCAGTAGTTTATAAATCTCCTCGCAACCATTTGCGAATGTCTCTCTCACTCAACAACAGTTCTTTGGCCTCTGCTTTCCTCGTCCAGCTTCAAGTTCTACCTGCCTTCCCCTGGGGAGCATTGACCACCCCCTCCCCGCTGTTGCCGCTGGTCCCATCTCCGTCATTTGGCCAGTCTGTCTCTACCTAGGTAGTTACCTACAGGTACCTACCTACCTACTTATTCAACGTTACCTGGGTAGGTACCCAGGTATCTCTGTGCTTGTAGCTCCTGTCCCCATTTTCGTACCCTTCTACAGCCACTTTGCCCCCCCAAAATCGCCCCATTGTAGCTTCACAGCATCCAAACTTTCAACTTTGCAACTTTGCATCACATCCTCTCCACAAACTCTTATTCCTCCCGTTGCTGTTCTCTTCCCGGCTGTCATTGCCTTTTTGTCTTGCGTCAGCCGCTAGCCTCTGCGGTCCCTCGTATCGGCCGTCTAATCAATACCTCTTCTATCATTCTCTTTTTTCCTTCAGCTTAGGGGCCACTCACCGGAGGTACCCCTCGTCCGGTCCAGCCTCGCCACCTCGCCGCGTTTCCAAGGATTTTTTTTTAATATTCTTCCCTTTGCACCTTAGAGTGTGGTCTCGATTCATCCATTGCAGTACCGCTTCATTCAATTTCCTGTCGCCGCGCAAGGTTTCTTGTAAGTGTCCATCTTCGTCGTTATGACCCCGCACTTTTGGCCCTCGACAGCTCCCCATGTTGCTTCCCGTCAACAGCTTGCCGAAAAAAACAAGGCAACGCGTTACGCGAGCTGGTTCTTTCTCCCTCGTCAGTCGACTTCGGCTGCTGCGCACCAGATGCTGCGCTTCCCAACATTGGTGGATGGATGCTTCAGAGATTAGCTTGCCAGCGCCCGTCACGTCTCCGCATCGGTAACCAAGCTCGATGAACAAACAGATGCGGGATTACATGCCACCGACACCGACATCTCCCTAAACCTTGAAATCTCTGATGTTGATCAACACCTCCGATTCGGAACAGTCACCCCGCAATGGCATTGAATAGTGGCAGCAATTCCCTCATTTGAATCCCTAACCTTGTTGCATTAAACTAACGTCGTGCCTTGACATCAACACGCGAATGAATGCTAATCCACTCAACCATAGAGTCGATTCATTGCCACCACCTTCAAATACTGACGACGGCTGCAATCCAGCCTACCACTTCGCGACCACCCCGTGCACACCGTCCCACACAAGCCAGCCATGTCTGGTCCTTTTACGAGCCCTTTTGGCGCCAACACGAACCCTTTCGGCAGCGATCGATCCCAAAACGATGCCATGCATCGAGTCATCGAGGAAGAGGAGCAAGATACTGTGCCTTCCCCTACAGATGGTCCCTTTGCCCCTGGAGCCACTGCCGGCTTCTCCAATGTCTTTGGCGGTGATGCCTCGGGAGAAACGCCTCCCACTGTTCGGTCACCGCCTAACCCAGATAGCTACCCGGCTCAGTACAACTTTAACAGAAGAACTTCTGTGTCAGCTGAATCGCTCAAGCCCAGCGCCGACACATACGATAATTGGTCCCCGCCCGTTCATGAAAAGACACCCGATCAGATTAGCCGTTTAAAGCACGCCATTCAGGGAAACTTTCTCTTCAGCCATCTAGACGATGAGCAGAGCAGCCAAATTCTTGGTGCTCTCGTGGAAAAACCGATTCCCGTCAAGGACATCAAAGTATTTAGCAGTGCTACCATCATGTACAACGCAAATCATGCTAATGAGTCCCAGGTTATTAGCCAGGGTGATGCTGGTGACTATTTCTACGTGGTCGAAAAGGGTTCTTTTGACGTCTATGTCAATTCGGCAGGTACCATCGGACCGGGCCCCGAGGGCATGGGCAGTAAGGTCGGCAATATCGAGGCTGGTGGCTCCTTTGGTGAGCTTGCCCTCATGTACAATGCTCCTCGTGCGGCAACTATCGTTTCTGCCGAAGCAAACTGCACCCTATGGGCTCTGGATCGTGTCACATTTCGCAGAATTCTGATGGAATCTACTTTTGCCCGCCGACGCATGTATGAGAGCTTCCTAGAGGAGGTTCCCCTGCTTTCTTCGCTCACTCCTTATGAGCGATCCAAAATCGCCGACGCTCTCGAGACTCAAAAGTTTGCTCCTGGTGCAGTCATTATCAAAGAGGGCGACCCTGGGTACTCTTTCTATCTCTTGGAAGACGGCACTGCCGATGCATACAAGGGCGATATCAGCAACAAGGTGCTGCAATACAAAAAAGGCGATTTCTTTGGCGAGCTGGCTCTGCTAAATGATGCCCCCAGAGCTGCTAGTGTTGTTGCCACGACGGATGTCAAAGTAGCGACTCTTGGCAAGAATGCTTTCCAGCGCCTCCTCGGTCCTGTGGAAGGCATTTTGCGCCGTACGAAGTATCAGGGAGTCAAGGCTGGCGTCGAGGAGATGGACCCTCTGCACCGCGACTAAAAGTAGGCACAGTGCGGAAAGGTAGGGGCAACTGCTATGAGCGACACACCGCTGGGTGACTTGAACTGTTTTCCGCATAAGCTTTACCAGGTGCTTTGATGCAAGTCCTCAGGCGACGGTGCAGAACTCTTCGTGGCTGGCGTTTGAAATGGAATTAGTGGACTGATTAGTGTAGAAAGCTGAAAGTTGGGTTTTTCCTGAAGAATATTGTTACTCTGCAGATACCTTTGTTATTATTATAGCTGTCATGAGCATCATTTATTACAAGTCTGATTCACGTCTTATCTACAAATGATTCCATGCTGTGTTGTGTTGTCATGTTTCCATCGTGACCACTATTGACAAGCACTGCAAGTTGGAGGCCGCATACAAGAAGGCCTGGCTTAATGTTTGGTAGCTGCCATGTTGATATATCACAGAAACTAAAGAAGAAAGAAAAACCCCCTGGTACAACGCCATATTTAACGCCGTTAGCTCGAGCGAGTTGGCGCTTTTTCTTGGAGCAGGCCACTCTCCCAAGACACATGTATCATTGATGACCATTTGTGACTCCAAACAGAGACTTGATCCTCTTTAGACGCTTCATTCCTGCGACCGGTTCTGCTTTCTCAACTCGTCTCGGACCTGCTGCCTCAGCTCCTCGACGGCGACCTCCGTCTCGAGCACCTTGCCGACCCTCGCGCGCCACGTCTCCTCGAGGCCTTGCATTTCCGCCTTGACATCATTCTGCCTCGCCGCGCGCGCCGCGTTGACGAGGTCCATCTCGCGCCGCGTAGCCGCGAGCTCCGCCTCGAGGCTCCTGAGCTCCGCCTCGACGTGGTAATTGCCGAGCAGCCAGGCGTTGCGGCCGGCGTGGTCGAGGAGCTTTAAGTTTTGGTTGCGCGCGGCGAGGTACGACGCCGAGACGAGGGCGCGCTCGAGAGGCAGGCGCTGGGCGGCGGCGGAGGCGGGGAGCGGCTCGGGGGCCTCGTAGCGCGCGAGGTCGAGGGGGGTGAGGGGGGTCTGCGAGGCGACGCGCGCGAGCTCGGTGGTCATGAGCGGTGAAAAGGAGGAGGGGATGGAGGAGGAGGAG
>JAPFSE010000869.1:0-44670 GCA_030777785.1 Beauveria caledonica | reverse complement strand
TCCTTGCAAGGCGACCACACAAGCAATTTTTCTCCCCGATGGACCTCGGCCGGTCCCGGCTCCCTAGCAAAGGTAACTAGTTGACAAGAACCGCCTCCTCCTCCCCCCCTTCTCTAGTAGCGGAGCGGACAAGGACAAGGCGTTGCAGGTCAAATCGGCCCAGAGAGAGATTCCCGTCCCAAGAACCCGTCTCTTGGAACACTGGCTGGCCCGGCAGTGGCACACAAGCTACAGCATACCCCTGTCGGCTCATCCATCACGAATCACGATTCACTACTACATACATGCAGATGCAGATAACGGGCTGGGGAGGTGGCGGGACTCGCAGTGACGGACTCGCAGGGTTATTATGCAGTATTTGTCGCTGGCCTCATGACCTGCGCAACCTGCCTGCAAGAATTCGGTCCTCTGGCGCTTCCTTGTCTCATACCTCCTTCTCTACAGGGTGGTTAGCTGGCGCCTGAATTTCCTTGTTGGACAATGGTAGCCTGGCAATCGGGCCCAAGCCACCGCGGCGATCAACTGCACATGCATTGTTGCTTGTCAACAGCCATGTACCGATGCCGGCTCTCTGCTCTGCAGCCTGCTTTTGCCTGCTTCTGCGCAAGAGCTGGCATGTGTTTTGTTTCTCCTTCTTCTTCTTTGCCGCCCGGTCTCCCTGGCGGTCGGGTCTTTGACCTGCGAATCGGCGTCTCTCCACGCCTCCAGTCGCTGGTCTCCTCCCAGGCGCCTACGCCACCCACATCTTGAACCTTCAGCTCGGCTGAGTTGCTGAGGGGATCATCACCACCCGGAGATTCGGGTTACCGAATCGTAAAGTAAAAAGAAGAGAGGGACCAAAAAAAAAAATGTACAAAGTATGCACGTGTACGTACCTTTGCCAGAAAAAAAAAAAAAACTTTGATCCTTGTCCTCGGGCCAACATTATCATTTAGCTCCCATTTCAAAGCGCCACCAAGGCGACAACTAGAGAGACATTTAATTAATGAACAACAGAAGGGGGCGCAAAGCTAGCAACGACCTGGTGGTGCGCCAGCTTATTATTACCTATACATACGAGACGAGGCCACCACGCCTCTACATGGACACCAGGGGGGTTTGGCGCTGAGGCCTACTCAGTATCTACGCAACCTTTTTTGCCCAGAATAATTCGCGTACATAACTGGTCCGGATACATTGTCACCACACCAGCTGGGAGTGGCGTGCGCCGTACTTGTCAGGCTCGCCCAGCCCAGCGCAGGACATTGGCGTGTAGAGGATCAGACAGCCAATGCACCCGATTTCCACAATACCAGCAGACAGGCTAGCTCTGGCATTATGCATTCCCAAGCGTACCAAGCGTACCTAAAGAAGGCCAAGCATGCAGAGCAACAGGGGCGTGGCAAACAAAGTTGCCGACATACTGTAGGTAGTGTAGTTGCATGGATTGATTTGATGGGCTGGGGCCAAGGAGGCCTTCATGTCTTGCTGCGGATTTGCATTCTCTGCCCCAACTCAACGCCATTCTACCAGTACGTCTTGTTCAGCTTCCTCGCTCGCATCGCCACCTTTTTCCTCCAACGAGTGAGATACGATATTTATTATCTTCCCCCCTCCCCCGCTGCCTGCTCTCCGGTTTCTTTACGTCCAAGGCACCGCCAAACTTTAATACTCTCCGGGAAGCGTGGCTTTGTCCGTACAGTTATGGGGCCTTCTCTCCATCACTGCGCATTCCTTTGGCTTTGATCATCTTAAAATGCAAAGGTCACCCAGCACGACAACGAGCTGTCCCTTTTTGGCTAAATCTGCTAAATTATACCGCTTCTCGCGAGTTTGGTCTTGTCGGCAATCAGGCACAGGCAGCTGCCCAATCATTCATCTTTGCCTCCCCTCCTCCCGTTCTTTCCTCTTCCCTCTCGCTTACAGCCGTGCCTGTGGCGAAAAGGCAAATTCTCATTTTTAGAGCCCGAGCACCTTTATTCTTATTCTTTCTTTCTCATCTCCTCATTGTTACTCACTCACTCACTCTCTCTCCCTCTCTCTCTCTTCGTCTGAGAAGTGGTTCCGACGCTTCTCTGTTTAACGCTATATCGCAACGTCTCTCTTCTTTTTCCGCACTAAATAAGAGACGGGTCGTGAAGCGCTACTCGGTCAACTCAAGTTTGACAGGTGTTGTTGGTCCACAGCATCTTCATGGCTGTCATCTGTCCCGTACCTCTCCGATCTACACTGCAGTCGCCGAGTTCAGGGAACCACCGATTGCCTGCGCGAGGCAACCGCACTCTGTTGAAATCTCATAGAGGTGCGAATGACAACAGTACAACCAGCGGGGGGCACAGCCTTTGGCAACGACATTATCAACACCAGCTGCACTTCAGCAAGAGTCGCGACATTGACGACGTCTCTGCCTCAGAACCGGTTGTACAGGATAACCCTCGCCCAAAAACAAAAAGTCCTCCGGGCGTAGCAGACCAGGATTCTTCAGCATGACCGTGCAGCTCGAGGAGCCATCTCCCATTCTCAAGCGATCCTTTTCGACACCCACGGTACGCGACATGGCGCAAGAAAGCCCGACGACGGCGGGGGAGAAGAAGCGTAACAAGCTAGGGTACCACAGAACATCAATAGCATGCAGTGAGTCTAGCGCTCTGCCTCGTCCACACGCCTCTCGGTTTGTTATGCTGCCGAGTGGCAGCTTGGGCTTCTCGAGCTTTGCTCAAGTCACCACTGCTAACCAAAGCTGCGATGCAACAGGTCATTGCCGGCGCCGGAAAATTCGCTGTATCGTGTCTTCGGAGATACAGAACCGATGTATAAACTGCATACGACTGAAGAAGGACTGCAGCTTTTGCCCCGTCGATCAGCAACCGACGGTGGACTCGCAAGGCAAGGGCACTGGTCAAGGAACTGGCGGCTCGGCGGCACACTCGCAATCCTCTTCACCAGCACCTGCACCTGGGCATCCAGCTGTCATGTCATCGAGACATGCGTACGGAACGGGAATGGTACAAGATTCCGTCGGTCTTGTTGCACCCGTAATTGTGCCGTCCAGCGGTGCCTTTGCGAGTGTCGCAGATGAAGGTTTGTCAAGTCTATTTCGGAGAATGTGGGTTAATATTCTGACCGATCGCTGCCAGAAATGGGACTAAGCATACCCATGACCGCCGAACAAAGCTTTGATGTCTCTCGTGGTTCGAGTTTGGCTTGGGGGTCCACGCAGCCAAGCCCAGTAACTCTACCTGGTTCAATGGAAATGGGCTTTGCGTGGCATCCGTATGGTAGCGAAAGCAGCTCTGCCGAACAATTATCTTCCTTTGCGCCGGGATCGACCACTCAGTCTACTTGGGTGGAAACAGCGCCCGGAACGCCGCAGCTAAACGACTGGAGTTGGAATAATGTAGCACTAACAGCGGCACAGGCGAGATCTGTGTCCTTTAGCGGCGACCTCATCAGTCAGTCACATCACCAGTTCGGCTCGCTCCCGAGCGGCTCACTGTACCATGGCGTCGAGCCGACGATGGAAGGCACATATACGTCTGCAATGGACCATGCCCTCAGGCCAGGCCATTTGCCGAGCCAATCGGCCGAGCCCAGCATCAGTTGGCTCACGCAGCAACAGCAGATTCTCCTACAACAACCCCAGCAGCAGAGCATGGGCTTCGAATCTTGGGGCTTTCCCAACAGCAGTGGTCCTGCCACGTGAGCGATGGTGCCTTGGCATACTTCCCAGGACTGACAACGCGCACATGTGGATAGGATGTGCCAGTGATAATCATGATATCTACTGATTCAAGCCATGCCCGGCATCAATGCACGGAGAAGGCTCACATACACACGAGACATGACGATGAATGAGCAATCTTATTTCAAGCGCAGCGAGTGTTTCTTTGATGATACAAGGCCACGGCGGTTTCGGAAACGGCAATGGCAGGCAAATTTGGGAAAGCAGACAGAAAAGTCCAATCCTCTCTGGGTTATTAAGGCTGAAAGCAGACAGCACAGAGCGAGCAGATGCACTCGTGCCAGATCTTTGGTGAGTGCCATGATGCGTCGCCGTGTCGAGGCCCCGGGTGGAGAGGGGGCAACTGCCCATCAGATCATAGATTCTCGGGGTTTGGCTCAGGATGGCACAAGGGCTGGGATGCAGTCATCTTGGACGCCTCTTCAGTCACAAGTTTTTGGATTTACTGCGTCAACAGAAACGGCGATTCGGCCGCGAGGCATTATGGTCTCGTTGATTCAATAGTGACGTAAGGATTGATCGATCGATCTAGGGAGGTATCTCAGGGACGAGACAGGGAATAATCACATTAGCAAGAAATGGGCATGCCCATGCATTTCTGGCCCGCAATCGCCTGGGTGACACGACCGCGTAATCGGACGTTGCGTGTGATGATATTCCTTGCATATTGACGATTTGACGATGTATGCTTTGCTGCTCTTTCCCTCGGCATATCATTCTATATGTCTAGTAAAACATCGGATCATGTCAGTAGGTAAAAAGGATTTGTTTATTCGTACGGCTTCAAAATTCCAGGAACGTCTGTGCAGTTGTACCAGTGCAGTCCTACCCTACAATGAACGCTAGATGCTCGCGGTGGCGGGCAATAAATGCAGCTGGCGCCATGAGAGCCAGAGAATTGCAAGGTTACGCCACAAAGAAAAGAACCAGTATTATGGGGTCAATTCAGTAAATACTGTAAGCAATGCTGGCGTGTCAATCTCGGAGCTCAAGAATCAGTCTACATCACTAACACCGATTCTCGGGTTGTTTGTCAATTGCCCCGCCAAAAAAAGGCCCCAGCCATCGCCCATAACAGAGCGAGAGGGGTTCCATTTCACTTTGTTTTTCTTTTCAACAGCTTCAAAACAACACACAATTACAATCTAAAAAAAAAAAAGACACAAAATGAGCTTCTCAATCTCTGCAAATCTCTCACCGCTGCCCAGCGACCGCGAGGCCATTGTGGACGCCATTGCGCGGTGCGTCTGCGGCCTGGATACGGCCGACCGGGCCCTGTTCCAGTCAGCCTTTACCGCCGACGCCGTGTTTGACCTCAACGGCGCGTTGCTGCACGGCCTCGACGAGATTACCGCGTCGTGCTTTGACAACGTGTCCAAGCTGGACACGACGCACATGACGAGCAACGTGCGGACGACCTTTTCCGACGACGGGCACACGGCGACGACGACGGCGACGGGCGTCGCGCACCACTACCGCGCGGGCAAGGGGCTGGCGATGGAGAAGGGAGGCGCGGCGGAGCGGCTGGTGGTGGGAAGCCTGTACTCGATTGACCTCGTTAAGGTGGAGGGGGAGGGGGAGGCGACGCTGTGGAAGGCCAAGACGTGGAGGCTCAAGAGTGTGTGGACGCAGGGCGACTGGGCCGTCATGGGCGCGCTGCCGGGGAACAGAGGAACAGATGAAGCGAAATAGCGGCGAGTTCAGAATACGCGCATGGTGGATGGGCGCAGATCAAGTTTATCTTGTGATGTCTGAGCGGCATTGCATCGGCCCCCGTGGCGACTGATGGAAGCTGTGGTTATATCAATCTCAGCGAAACGGCATCCACATAGATTAACCGTTCAATGAAATTAGCATTTAGACCTTTGACTTTTGACACGAAAAAGGTCCGAGCCGCAGATCGTGTCAGTATGCTGGGAACCTGTGAGAAGTGAAGTTTTTAAACTTTCGGGGACCAGTCCACGTGATGCAATGGGCACGACTTGGATCGGGCGTATCACATCACTTGGCTGCGACTTTCCACATAACGTATGCACCGCTCCGCCGTCGTCTTGAGCATCGCGGCGCCGATTTTATTCCCAAAGCAGCTGCAAGTGCTCATGAGATTTCAGTCTTGAGTGGGAGCGTGGCTAGTTGGTATTCTTTCCATTGCTGAGTCATCTCAGCATGCCAGCTGGTGAGGGACGCCCGCTCTGTGATAAGCGACCAGCATCATGTGGGAGGTATGACTTTCGAAGAGTGCGACCGGATACCTCAAGCAGCTGCTAACATGACGGCAACGGGTAGCCACACCCAGAACAGCAATTTCACTTGCGTCTGCATCGCGCCCAGTCGGTTGTGCTCACTAATGCCGAGTAAGTGAAACTACCAGCAACGGCTTCACTGGTCGCTGACGTACGATAATAGGCTAGTCGAGGTTCGTGCAGCGCAGCGGACATTTGAAGGCGCGTACATGCGGACAGCGCTTGGCCAATTCTCGTTTTCACTAGTCATTCTCAAGATTTTTACCGACGAGTTTTATCCGATTGGTGCGCTCTTTGCCGTCTACGGCACAGCTATTTTGCTGGTTGCCGTGTATCGACGATACGAGGGTCAACGACAATTCTTCCTCAGGGAGTCTGCCGACGGTCTGTTGACGCGCAAATTTCGGACTTCGGGCCATACTGTGACGCTATTGACACTTCTTAGCTTGCTGGCATATGCGACCTTGCTTGTACTGACTCTGCGTTTGGCGAGGGACTAGCCATGGCTCGGTCGTTGATAACTAGTTAGCATCCATTAGCTGTGAAGCAGATATACTTGCCGCATCTGGCTCTGATGACCGACACATTCCCACGTTGCCACGCAGCCAAGCCTCCAATGCAAGGGCCGCCGGACATTAAAAGAAACAAGCCTTTGGATCTGGTAGCCTTGATCGGTGCAGTCTCAGTCTGGTTATGATTGACCTGTTTTGGGACAGAGTGGGCAGCCTTAAGGCACTGCCACGCCACAGCCACAGGAGAAACTGCCTTGGAGGCCTTGGAACGCAAGGTTACAATGGCCGATCAGAGTTAAAGGTGGTTTAAATAAAGTCGCTACAGGTACGGCAAGGCGCACTTGTTTAGTCCCGGCACCCACGCCTAAACTATTCCCGCAACGTTCGGCCGAGGTAGGAGGGTGGTGGTTGCATCGTGAGGCGTTCTCTGCGCAAAGCTAAGGCGGACTTCGGGCCTCGAGCCCCACGGGCGGGCGACTCGTTCGGGCCCGATGGCAGAGTGAGACGAGCAAGGCGGACGATGGTTTAGTGGTTAGGTGGCTGTTGAGAATGGCATGACGGTATAGACTGTAGCAATTCTTTTTTTGATTTTCCAAAGGATGAAATGGTATTGTCTGGGCCGAATACAGAATTAGAAAGGCGGCCAGGGAACAGACCAGGTGGAGAAGGCGCCAAGGAGCAACAGCGGGTAGAGTGATGGAGATTTTCGGGATGGCAGGTTGCGATGGTGTGCGGCAGAAGCAGCGGGTAAATTTGATTGTTTGACAGCTAGCCGTACGATGGACGAAGGTATCGTGAGATATGAATGCAAAGGGTCATGAACTGCAGCAAACGGAAGCCTTTCTGGCCAGACTTGGCTAACGGACCGACACTTTTTGACGGACCGACAAAGACGACCTTCTGACGGTCCGGTTACCGAACTCTTTCTGTGCTCATCAAACGGGCGCTCAGCTGCTGCCAGCTGGCAGCCCGGCCATGTCCCAATCAGTCCAAATCAGGCAGTCGCATTGGGCCGCTCCTGCCTGCCCGCCCACTCGTTCAGTTCAGCTCCAACTGCACGAGGCAACCACTGCAAATCACTGACCACTGAGTGACCATTGAGCTGCTTGTCCGCCAGGCTCACAATCTCCACCCCAAATCGCTTTCTCATCTTCTCTCGCCATCCTCCATCCGCCTCGCCATTTCTACATCTCGCGTTCATCCCTTTATCCTCGTTGGGCTCTCCAGGCATACTTCTCGGTCGCCATCACTCACCTCGGTAACTACGCCTCCCACCCGTTCGGCGTCTCTCATCATCATCGACCTTCGGCGCTTCACTACTGCAGCTTCCCGTCCGCCCAAAAGTATCCCCCGACACATCGTCGCCCAGCAGCCATTGCCTTGCTCACTTGGTACTCGCCGTCTTGTCTTGCAAGCTAGCACGGGTTGCATTCTAAGCGCTTCTCCTCTTCCGCTCCCAATAGATACCTTTTGTCCACCTTACCAACAGGACTATCCACATTCAATCACTGCGTCGCCTCACCTCCATCAGCCTTCTCCGCGCAGCGAGCCGATCCTCGCTTCTTCTGCGTCGCAACCACCTCCTCTCCCCTCCGCCTCCTCATCCCCTGGCAGACTGATCCGTTTCTCGAATCACCTGTCAGGCTACCCCCCTCGCTTGCATTTGGGCTTATTCACCAAGCCACCCACCGCACGCTACCGATAGGGCAGGTTCGTGCGAATATGCGCCCAGAGACCTCTCTCGCGCATCACTCCAGCTAGGCCTCCCGCAGCTCTTGCTCTATTCTTGTTGCCTGATTATATACCCGACGTGGCCCGGCCACACCCTGCACTTGCCAGCCATGGCCTCCGCATTCACATTGGCGCAGAGCGACATCCACGACTCGCTTCAAGATACTGACCTCGAACCCCGCAAGTCATCGTCCTACCAAAACCAATCCCTCAACCATCAATTCTCTGTCACGCACGACGCCTCACCTTTACTGTCGCGCGTCAACAGTGAATCACTCTCTCCATCCCTCGTTCATCTTGATACTCCCGACGCCTCCCACTCTACACCAGGTCATTATCAGGCCAGCGACTACAGCGACCTCGACGCAGACGAGGACCCCTTCTTTGGTGTCGATTTCACAAACCCGCACGCCGGCGGTCCCAGCTTTCTGGCAGAGACCGGCACATGGGAGCAGTCCGTTCTTGCGCCTGACCCTATCCCCGAGCAAATACAATCAGACGAAAGTTATGCCGTGTCATACCCATTGACTCCAGAGCAATCATCCTCACAAAATTTAGCTTCCCCTGCGGCCAACGGCGCCGTCAACCCACCTACCTCTGTGTCGCCACGGGACCTTCAACGAAACTTCAAAGGCGCCACACTCTCTGCCGAATCTTCCCAACTGACTCCAGCCCCCACAGGTAGTGGTCGCTCCAGCGAGGACGGTCTTGTGCCGGTACCGGTGCCCATGCCTGTGCAGAGCCCCAGAGTTACCGTCTCAAACTGGGACAATGATAATGGCGTGGCATCTGCCCCCGCCGTGGAACGCACGTTCGACGACAATAGCACAGTTCGAGGCGTGCATTCCGTCGGCGAGCTAATATCTGGCAGTCGTCCAGGGACACCCAACACCACCAGGCGAGATTCTCTCGGCCGATGGGAGCCGGATACAAGAACTGGTCACTCGGGCATTGACCCACGGAATCGGACTTATGAGGAGGTCCCCAGCATCAACGACTTGGTGGCACGAGAAGCTCGTCAAGAGCTGGACCTTGAAGTCGGACGCTGGCTGCAAGAGGGCCTTTATGACACTATTGCACCAACAGAAAAGACTGCTGAAGAGATACAAGCCCTCAACCAACCACGCGACGACGATGACGGCATCCCTCTGGGAAGTAATACCGAGAACAGACATGTTGAGGGACAAATTTACATTGACCCCACAGGTGGTCCTTTAAACGACGAGGACTACAGAATCATACATTCCGCCCACCACTGGGAACCTGCGCCCGTGTCACACCCAATTATCTCTGGTGAGCAAAGTCGCTGTCAACCAGAGTCATCACAAGCTGCTATCGAACGATTCGAACGAATGCTGCGCGATAATGACTCTATCCTGTCCCGCTCGGCCACGTGGGGAACCCGTCGACGCAGTTTTCCCAGCGTGATTGATGCTGAGGGTGTCATTAGCGGCAACTTTTTCAAAAAGCTGTCTATAAGCAAAGCAGAGCCCAAGAAGACTTCCAAACCCACCGGCTTTCTGGCCGAGCTTCGCGGCTTGGTTCAACGGACGAGCTCGTCTTCCATGCGCAAGAGATCCAGAAGTCGCTCCAAGAGTGCCCAGGGTGACGAGTTGTACCGAAAAGACAGCCAACAATCAGACGAACGTAGAGATAGCTCCCCGCATCTATCTCCCACCTCGCGGACATCTAGCTGGGGTAAGCAACCCACGCCCAGCATCAACTCTGTCTTTGCTACAATGGCAACACCGCTGGCCTCTATCGGGTCAACGCACGCTCGAAGCGGATCAATCAGCGGCATTACACCGGTGGCTTCTCCCAAGAGTGGCTTCTCTCTGGCTGTCGATAAAGTACTGCGACGACCTCGCAGCAAGTCCGAACTCCCCAAAACAACACAGCTGAATGTGGCCACCGAGGACTCGCAGACATCGTTTTTCGACTTGTGGAAGAAGTCTGGTGCCGGCCCTACCGCCCCAGCCCGCAGCAAGCCAGTCTCAACTGTAGGCGCGCCTGAAGCAGATGACGAAGATGATGACGACGATGATGACTTGCTCGAGGACTCGGAAATGAAGAAAAACCCCAACGAAATCGACAGCATCCCGCATACGTATGCAGGGTTTCAAGAGCATACTTTGAAATTAAATCCCGGTCTACAAAACGGTGGCCTTTATCTCGTCGACCGCATTGCGCATCAACAGGTCGTCCGATACAAGCATCTCTTGAGCCTCAAGGTAAACCATATGCGCCAGGGTGCCAACTGCGCTTGCGGATCACTCTGCATGGCGCTAGGCGGCTCGGCTACGATTCTGGGTGATCAAAAAGGCGACAGAGATCGCATTGCTTCGTTTGGGACTCGCTTTGAAGACGATGACAGCCCTGCAGAAGGTATCATCAGTAATGAGAGCTTCCCACCCGACATCCCGATGCCACCCACTCAGTATCTTCCCGCAGAGTTTGAATGCCAGCTGTGCTACCAGAAAAAGAAGTTCCAAAAGCCTTCCGACTGGACCAAGCACGTGCACGAAGATGTCGGCCCCTTTACCTGCACGTGGGATAAATGCAGGGACCCTAAGACATTTAAACGAAAGGCTGATTGGGTACGTCATGAAAATGAAGGCCACCGGCACCTGGAGTGGTGGACATGCGATGTGGAAGACTGCCGCCACACCTGTTATCGCAAAGACAACTTTTTGCAGCATCTAGTGCGCGAGCACAAGTTTGTCGAACCCAAGGTCAAGACCAAAGCAGCCATGAAGCGGGCTGGAGGCGTCGAGCCAACATGGCAGAAGGTGGAAGAGTGCCATATGGAGACTGAAGATAGGCCACAAGACGAGCCCTGCAAGTTTTGTGGCCGCGTCTTTCCCACTTGGAAGAAGCTTACGGTACATCTGGCCAAGCACATGGAACAAATTTCGCTCCCGGTGCTGAGACTGGTGGAAATGAGGGCCAAGGATCTGGGAGCTGATTCCATCATTAGTCCTGTGCAGGATCCGCCAGTGCGGCAAATGCTGCCCGTACCTAGCGACCAGCCGGGATTGGGAGGCGTGGCCTTTGGCAGCCAGGCATGGCACCCGCACCACGCGCAGATGGGATACGGACAGAATATGGGGGCGTTCGGGTATGCAATGGGGCAAGGCAACTCGCAGTTCTATCAGACGCAGTATGGAAGCATGGGCCAGACAATGCAGACCTCGATGGCAGACATGAGCAACGGTCTGAACGGCATGAGCAACGCCATGGATATCAATGGCGTCAGCGGCTTCAACACTACAAGTGGCATGAGTGAAATGAATGGCTTCAACGCGGATCGCAGTATGCAGAATATGGGTGGGAGCGCTGGGCAGTTTCGGCAGGCAGACCAGTCTTACATGAGCTTGAACAGCAGCCTCGACGACAATCTCAACGGCAACGGATTGGAGCCATTTCCATCTCTGGACGGACTTGGTGTACAGGGAATGGTAGGAGACGGGATGGGGGGGCATTTGATGTATGAAAACAGAATGATGACGCAGCAAAGGGCGAGCCTAAACGGAAGCCCTTTCAGCGGGCACGAGACGTTGTCCACATATTCGCATTCGCCACATCTACAGGCGACCAACCAGGAGCATTCGACGTGGGACAACCAAGGGATGTTCCCTTCGTGATTGGATATGATTTCGCAAGTTCGCTTGCCATGATGACTTTGATATGAGCATTGGTCTACTGTTTTTTCTATATTTTACTTTTTTTGGCATGATACGTTTTGGATATCACTTGGCGGCTAAGGACATGGTGGGAGTTGTGCGGGGAAATTCCCCACCCGATTACAATTTTGAAGAAAACACAAAGAAATACTAAAGACCATTCGATCAAACCAGCCAGTGGGATTTTGTGCGATGTTATGTGTTGGGTTTACTGCCGTGATCACATGGGTACGGAGGGGCTTGTAGTAACATAGATGAGACGAGGCAAGCGGCTACCACTCGGTGCACTATCACTTAATTAGTGGTGCAGCTGGCTGGACAAAGGAAAGGCAATTGGATGCTCGCGTTGTTGGGTAATTTTAATCTTGGGTTCGAAAAGCCGGAGATTTTGTTAACTGTAGTGAACTGCGTGGGTGGGGGTTTGGGGCTAATTAATACAACGTCCATGTATGTACTCCGTAATTTAGCAAGTAGGGTCTTTATAAATTTAGATACGACGGTGCAATATCAGGGTTTCTGGAAGCGGGTTACTTGGCAGTTCACAAAAAGGACGGCAAGGTATGGCGTAGCGCAAAATACAGCTTCTCCCGCGTGCAAATTAGTGTGGTAATAATGGCGCACAGTAGGTGATGATAGAAGTGTTCTTTTCTGAACTGCGTGCGTTGTTGACGCTGGCGGTACGTGGAGAGGGACAGCTGATACGGTAGATTTGCATTGTTCGGTGGATTTGTCAACCTATAGCTGCTAAAACCCGCGATTCAACAATATGACGATTTTGAAAAACTACGTCGGTGTTTTTGTATTAAGAGAGGCGGAGGCCATGGCCAGCATTCTGCAGCACTGCCTCAGCGGATCTTTTGGGACCACGAAGGGTACGGATAAATAAAAATAGAAATGGTGTAGATTTTATCCGTACCAGTGAGCAAGTTTTTTCTTCTTTCTTTCTTTTTGCCCGTCTTCTTTGACGATTACTTAGCGCCGGGTGTAATTTCCATGGTCAGACCAGGCCGGTAGTCGGGGGTTGGGTAGTGCAGACAAAGTGTTTAGAGCAGGTCTGCACAAGAGCTTGAGCGGAAATATGAATTGAAAGCGGGAAAAAATAGACTTGATACAATAAAGGCATACTTGTTGGTGATGAATATGAGAAGTGTTTTATGTAGCCGTGGTTTGTTTGGCAATTGGTACCGAATGAATGAGATTACATTCGGCTTGGTTTTCCTTTATTTTCTTCCTTCCTCGTTTTTTCTGGCATTATTGGGATTTTCACGACTGCAGGGAAAGGAAAGGGTTAATCAATTTGGCAGTTTGCATAAAAGTTTATGGTTCGTGAGTAACGTATGTAGGAGTCGTGTTTCAGCCAAGCGGTGACTTGGACTGTGATATGTAGTACCTAGTGACTAAGTAGAGGATGGTGGTGTGATATGGATAAGAGGGGTATGCACGGCGCATAGGAGAGGATTTGATGGCGCTTCTGGATGGAAATGTGACGAGAACGAATGACGACGCCGACAGGAAGGTTTTATTCAGTGAGAGGAATAAGTGAATAGCGTGCCCGAATCAATAAGGTAGTGTTGCAATTCTTGTGCTGATGGTGCTTTGTGCCTGAAAAGAGAAACCTGAGATCAGGGGTAGGTGCATGCAGCGTGCAGCGGTAACGAGTGGGGCTTTGGGCCTCAGCCGGTGACTGTCTTTTTTGTCTCGTCTCTGTCTGTCATCAGCTGTCAGCTGCCATCTACCTCTTCTCTGTTCGTCTCTGTTTGCTTGACAGCTGCCAGTGTGTTTGCTGCTGGCCGTCAAAGGTATTTCCCTTGCAGCTGGCAGCTCACGAGTCCATGACCGGAGCTCCTCTTTCCGGCAATCGATGTGGGACCCGGCGCCGGCCCCGCCGGCCAGGGGCAGTCGTAAGCTAAAAACATACTTTGACTGCCCACTGGCTGCGCAACAATACCTTGTTATTACTGAGTAGGTTATTAATAAGGGTACAGCAACGACAAGGTGTTGCAACAATGGCTGGACAAGACAGGCTAAACCCAAACGAGAATATCATGGCATGGATCCGCCTCGTATCTTTGACTTTTTGCTCCTCGACTCAGGAACAAACGCAATCAAAAAGAAATCATTACGGCGACGCAGCATTCCAAAAGAAAAAGAAAAAGAAAATAGACATACCAGCAAAAAACCTTTTTGTACGCATCGTCGGCTACTTGTATCCGTACGGAGTATCCGTAGGTAGTGTCGGGCTAACTGCCCTGGGGGCCTGACTCTGACAACTACAGCCAGCCCATGCATCTCGAAACACGCCCAGTCAGGTCGCATCATGCATGGATGCTTCCTTGGTTCGAGTCCACCCAGTAATATGCAAAGCCAAGATCTGATTCGCGTCCCCCTGTTGTATTTCTTTTTGCTTGCATTTTGCGCCCGCAGAGCCTCCTGTGCCGACTTTTGTCTTCCCCTGTGCCGCCGCCTTTATCAATATTCACTAGGTACCTGCGTTTGCCACCTTATTTGCCCCTTGGCTTAAAGTATCCTAACCTATGTACTCCGTAGACCCTCTCCTTTCCCATGAGCTACCTTCCTGTAATCCAACTCGACTGCACAAGCATCGCCATCACTAACCACACCTTCGTCGTCTCCCCATCTTCCTTCTCTCTACTCTTTGTTCATCCTTTCCCGTCATCCATCGACCAGTCACTCGTTTACATCATTTCTCGTCCGCTTCACCCACGAAAAGAAAAAAAAAAGATAGACCCTCCACCGCCTGGGTCGTGGTTCGGCCGATCCCAGTCCCTAGGTCGTTTCACCTTCATTCCACCCAACACGAGGTCCTCCCAGCCATTCGCTGTCCACGAATCTTTTGTCCAGACTCTCTTTCTGTGGTCCACCGGCTCCCTCTTCCCGATTCGAGAATACGGTTCCAGGAACAAGACCCAGAAACACTCACTCCAGACTACGGATAGCCTGACAGCTGTTTCCCATTACTTGGTTACTCCTGGCGCTTAACGACCATCTTGACTCCTTCCTTCGCCTCTGCCCATACCCAACTTCTTCCTCACCGACCGCAAACGAGGCGATTTCGATATACCGACCTATACAATCATTTCTTGTTCAACACGCTCAATGTTTTCTCGAGGAGCAAAGGACCTTGGTTGACCTGCCCAACAATCCACATCTACCAGGGAAGATAACACAGCGTCTTCCTGGCTTGCTCACTACCCGTCTCCTCACCGCGTCCTTTGCTACGTTTCTTTTCTAGTCGACGCGCGTTTCATTCTCTGCCCCTGACTCTTTGCTTGACTGCCCTGGAGGCACTCATTTTCATCGTGCTTTCTAAGTACCTTCGTTTCTCCTTGTTAGAACCTCGTCTTTGTGAGACGCATCGAAAGCCTGGTCGCCCCGATCCTTTCTCACCCGCAATCAACTTTATTCGCCCTTTTCCACGACTGATACACTACCGACTGCTTATTCAATCCTTTTTTTGCCTTCTCTCGCGAGTTGATTTTGCTTCAATTCATATTGCTCGGGGCAGCCTTTTCCCTCATTCGTCATGGCTCGACCATCAACACGATGGAGCTCTTGGCCCTCGCTCTTGGCCAGCGTCCTTCTCGCCACCGGTGCCGTGGCCTCCGACATCCTCACGACTTCTGGATTCACCGACTGCGGTTCCGATGCTTCCATCAAAGTCGACAAGGTCGATATTACGTACAACAACGCCAACAAGACTGTCATGTTTGATGTCGCCGGCACCAGCACCAAGGCACAAAACGTCACCGCTCATCTCACAGTCAGCGCCTATGGAAATCAGATTTACCAGCGTTCCTTCAATCCCTGCGATACCTCGACCTTTATTCAGCAGCTCTGCCCTCTCCCCGCCGGTAGCTTTGCTGCTCGCGGCTCACAGCAGATACCCGACGAGTTTGCTAAGATGGTCCCCGGCATTGCTTTTCAGGTTCCCGATATTGCTGCCGACGCCAAGCTTGAGCTCGAGTCTGCTGACACCAAGCAAAAGGTGGCCTGCATCGAGTCCTCCGTCACCAATGGCAAGACCGTCAACGTCCCTGCCGTCTCCTACGTCGCTGTTGGTGTAGCCGGTGTTGCCCTCCTCTCCAGCGGTATCTCTGCTGCTGGTACCGCACTCGGCAGCGGTGCTGGCGGCCCCGGGACGGGTACCGTCAGCCCCAGCTTTACGGAGACGTTTAGTTGGTTTCAGGGAATGGCCATGAACGGCATGCTGTCCGTCTCATACCCTCCCGTTTACCAAAGCTTCACCAAGAACTTTGGCTTCTCTGTCGGTTTGGTTCCCTGGGCCGGCGCGCTTTCCGCCATTGATAGTCTCCGTGACAGCACTGGAGGCAACCTAACCAACGACAATGCCCAGTACGTTGCCAACGCCACCGCTGGTCAAGGCAGCATGTTTCATTTCAAGCGTGCCGTCAGTGCTATTGCTACCATTGCACTCCGCGATATTGAAACTTCTGTCAATGCTACCGAGGGTACTAAATCGCCCAGCTCCTTTCAGCAAACTGCCCAGGGTATCGAGAAATATGCTCGCCAGCTCGCCGTACCCAAATCTGACATCTTTATGATGGCTCTGCTCGTCGTTACCATCGTCATTGCCAGCATTGTTCTCATTATGGTCTTGGTCAAGGTTATCCTCGAGGCCTGGGCTATCTGGGGCACCTTTCCCGAGTCGCTCAAGGGCTTCCGCAAGCACTACTGGGGGTCCATTGCTCGCACCATCACTAACTTGATACTGCTTCTCTACGGCATCTGGGTATTGTACTGCGTCTTTCAGTTTTCCCGTGCCGATTCCTCCTGGGTTGCCAAGCTGCTTGCCGGTATTACCCTCGCCATCTTTACAGGTATCCTCGGGTTCTTCGCCTGGAAAATTTACTCGACTGTGCAAAAGCTCAAGGCTCTCGAGGGTGATGCGAAAGGCCTCTACGAGAACAAGGAGCTCTGGACCAAGTACTCGCTCTTCTACGACGCTTATAGCAAAAACTACTGGTGGCTGTTTATTCCTGTCATTTTCTACATGTTCGCCAAGGGTGTTTGCATCGCTGCTGGTGATGGCCATGGCATGCAGCAGACAATTGCTCAGCTCGTCATTGAAGGCTGCATGCTCGTCCTGCTTCTCTGGAGCCGTCCCTACGAGCGTCGCGCTGGCAACGTTTTGAACATAATCATTCAGACAATCCGCGTTCTCTCCGTCGCCTGCATCCTTATTTTTGTTGAAGAATTTGGCATTGCTCAGACCACTAAAACTGTCACTGGCCTCGTCTTGATTATTGTTCAGTCAACCCTCACCGGTCTCCTCGCCATCCTTGTCGTCTGGAATGCCATCAGCGCCTGCATCATTGCTAATCCCCACCGTCTGCGCAGAAAAGAGATGGGTAGGTCCCAATATTACCCAAGCCAACTTAACGTAGCTGACAATCACAGAAAAACGTAACCGCGAGCTCGACACTCTTACGCCTCTGGATGCCCACAACTCGCTTCTCATTCGTCCAGGCAGTGGTAAATCCTTTTACTCGATATCTTCTGTCGAGCAGGAGAAGTACCAGGCAAACGACGCGCACACCAACGTCCCCAACCCGTATTCGTACTACAACCGCCAAATCGACAGTGGTGACCGCCTTCCAGAGGCTTCCGAGCCCTACCACGATGAGCCGACCAGAAATTTGACGCACAGCGAGCAACGCACCTACGGCCACGCCCGGCAGCCTACGCTCCCCGACTCGGAGAATGGCGGTTATCACGGTGTACCACAGACAAATCCGGGCTATAGCCGTTGGTGAGGCATGGATACGCCCAGTACCACGTTTCTTTTCCACCATACACTCCTTGGCCACGCTGTACATATTGCCACCACCCGCCAATTGCCCAAGTATATATCAATCTACCATGGTGCCGATCCGAATCGAAACCGCTTACTGAATCTTGCTGTCGCCCTGCCAAACACCATACCAAATTTGAGGCTCAGCTGGTTGGTCTTATTTTCTTTATGGGCGTCTTTTTGTCTGGGCTTGGATTTAGATCAAAAATATCGCTGGTTGGACTAACTAATGGTGATATATTGTGAGCAATCTGAATGGGCATATTTTTTTTTTAAACTTCCGAGCATCGCATCGTTGTTTTGATACCTTTCCCAAGTGAAAGAGATTGGATATTTGAATTTATTGGGGAAATGATAAGACAGAGGGACACAAGTCATTCTTTTATAATACACACATGTTAAGGTTTTAACAGATGTTCCATTTGCGGCCCAAACTAGCAGCAAGAAGCGAAAATGTCGGTTTATTCTTCAACGAATGGAATATCAGTGCATATTCATGACAATGCTCCCTTGTTCAAGGTGGATTTGGCAGTAGTACATTACATGGCTTCTGCATGCCTTACCTCTGGCAAGTGTCCGGTTTAGAGTATCAAAGGATGACTGGAGGCGCGGTGAAACAGTAATGACAATGCGGAATAACTGGCCATGTTTGCTTCATGTCTTTATATTCTCTATACACTCATGTACAATTTGCTGCATCGTTTAATAAAGAAAGACTCGTGATCACGGGTGTATAAACATTCGCCTCCATGCAGTTAGTTTCACGAACCAGGGAAAAACACAAAAGCAAAGGTCTAGCTAGACAGTGCTAGACATGCATCAACCGCCAAGCCGACTCTATTAAATTATGTCATTAGTCATGGTTCACGCAAAACTGCCAAAAAGGGACAAGGAAAAGAAAAAGAAAAAAACACACCTTCCCTGCTTTTCATATACCACGTCGCTGATGACTTCCTTATCCAGGTCGGGAAACATGCCCGCCAGCGTCTCCACGACATTAGCGTGCTCGGCGCGCTGCAGACGTTGCGCTTCGGCCGTCTCTGCGCTCGCCTGACGCGCTGCGGCCTCCTCTGCTGAGAGTATACGCGGAGCGGGTTGCTGCTGCAATTCCTGCTGCTGCGGGCGCGCAGATGCGCGGACTTGCTCCGCGCTACGCCGCGGCAAGGAGCCGCCGTCTTGCGAGGATCTCAGAGGCACACTGGTAGAATTGAGGCGGATGCTACCGGTTCCGGACGACGGCGAGGGCGCAGGCTCGTCAGAAAACATGCGTCCAATGGTCGACAGAGGGCGCTGAATGGTGCGCAAGAGGCCGGAGATTGCCGCGCCCTCGCCCGGCTCCGTCTCGCCGTCGTAGCTTGGGCGCGCAGAGGACGGGGACGCCCCATCATGGCCGTGGCTGTGGCCGCCGGCTCCGCCGGCGCCCCAGGCTGGCTTATCGGAAAACGTGGCCTGCTGACGAATCGTTGGCGACAAGGCCTGGTTGCGCTCAGCAATGGCGGACACGGCAGCCTCAACGCTCTTTTCGAATTCCTCGTCGCTAATGGTGAGGGACGTGCGGTCCATGTTTTCAACGAATTGCACCGCGCCCATCTGCACAAACGTCAGTACAAGCCTCGTGTTGTCTTGTGCGCGGTCAATGAGACAGACATACTAGTGACGACAGGTAGTAACCAGCCTCACCGCCGAGGCGGTCCTGGTTGCGAAATCGCAAAATGTATTGTACATTAGATACTAAATGTTCAGGGTTGGATTGAAGAACGACGTAAATTAGTAGGGGCATAAAAGAGTCGGCTGATGAGTCGGATTTGTTATGTTTAAGGAGGCCTGCGAGCGTCAGTACGGGGAGGTACAGTGGACAGCAGCATAAGACGCACCAAAGATTACTTTGCAGCAATTCAAAACGCAAATAATTTTGTCCCGTGGAGCACGATATGACTTGATTTTCAATAATTCTGGTCTTGTCAGCTTGGGCGGCGTCAAGGAAACGGGTAGGGCGAACCTTGCTGCGCCAGCTTCAAAAACTTTCGTCCACTGTCTTCGACGGCCGGGATGTCCAGATGCTCGGGCTTGATCCAGCCGTAAATGTTAATCTTTTGTGCGACAATGTCATCACGCTCAACATCCTCCTGGTGTTGTCCGCGACGGCCTGGTCCGAGCGGCATCTCGCCACCGCGCTTCTTGGGTCTGACGCCGGGAACGGGTTTGGGAGGCGGAATAGCAGGCGAAAAGGTTTGCGAGTACAGTCGGTTCATGACGAGCTTCTCCATACCTTCGCGCGCATTGTCAAATTCTGCGTCCGAGACGTCACGCCACACCTCGCAGAGCATCATCTTGTTGGCAATAAAGGCTAGAAAATCACTGATAATTTTGACCTGCTCATGCACCATCCACTGGCGCTTGGCAAACTCGGTCAAAAAGGACTTGAGGTAGCGTGCGACGGGGTCGGCCTTTTTGTTTCGCAACTGCTCAAGGAATCTGTGAAAGTCAAAGGGGAGCGTGGACTCGGGCTCGGGATCGGGAGGGGGAGGGCGGTGCATGGACAGTTGAGGCGATGCTGGGGAGACAAGGGCGGTCGATCCCCGGGCTTCTCTGTTCCGGGGCGGCGTGCCAAACGATCCATCCTTGGGAGGTACTGGCGGGCCGTGATCATCGGCACTTTCTTGGTCCTTGGTCAGCGAAGAGGTAGAGGGGCCAGCGGCATCCGCATCCTGCGGCTGGCTGGTAACGCTGGCGGAGACTGGCTCGAGGCTCGACATTCTGGGCGGATGCTGCATGGGACCGTTACCGAATAAGGGCGAGGTTATCTCCAGCCTCGGGCTCATGACCTCGTCGGCGTCGGGCCCGCCTCCGTACTCGCTGAATTGCTCCATAATACTCTGAATCTCGGATCGGGACCCGCCATCGGGCTCCTCTTCGCTGGCATATCTCTTGTCATCATTCTCGGCGGGAGACCTCGTCGGCGAGAAGTCATCGGAGCGGTGTGAACTGGCGGCATTGGAGGGCGACCGCGATGATGGCTGGGATGTTATCGGAGTTGCTGGCGTGGGGTCGACATAGCTTGATGCTTCGGGTGTGAGGTACTGGTTAGAGACGTTGGCGTCGTTGTCCTTGGGGGGGCTGATGGTGATGGCTGACGCAGACATGTCGCGGTCCTGTGCGCTGGCCGAAGCATCATCGGCTTGCTTTCTAGTGGTGGTGGTGGCGTCCGCGAGCTGTTGTGACATTTTGGAGCCGGTCTGCGCAGGCGGTGTAGTTGGAGCTTGCGTCGCGGAGATGGGCTCAGCCGCGTGTGCGGTATCGGAAGCCGTTTTGCTGATTGCTGAGTGTTCTTTCTCAACTATAGCACTGGCCTGCGAGCCTGAAGAGGGCAGCTTTGCCATGGAAGAGTCTACAGCCACTGCGGCGTCGGGTCTGTTGGGTTCGGCATGGGTGGCAGTCTGTTGAGCGAGGGGCTCGCTGGGAGACTGAGAAGGTGACTCTGTCCCCCCAGCGGGCTGCTCCGGGGCAGTCATCCCCCTGTTTAAAGACGTATATCGTGGTATTCTCCGGATCGATCGGTCGAGGGCGGTTGCAGTGGCGAGGGGTCTTGAGGGGTGCGGCTCGTGATGCAGGACAGAGCTTGTGTTGCTCGAGCTGGGGTATACTGACTGGCTCGCATGTGCTTTGCGGCTAGCTGCGTCTATCGTCAGGACTGGGCTGTACTCGATATTGTGCGCAATGTGAACTAGAATGAAAAAAAAAAAAAAAAGAGGACAGAGCCGTGACCCAGCGGTAGGCACGGCACAATACCGTTGAAAGTGTGAAAGATGACGGATGGAGGTTGGAGTTGAAGTCGGAGCCTGCCTAGCCGACATTGCTGGGTGGGGGTTTCGGCCTCGTCCTCGTGTTACGTAGGCGGCGCGGCTCAGCAGAGAAGGCGCTGTAAATGATTCATGGAATGGTTGCTTACAGCGGCTGCCTACAGCGTCAATTTAGTGTCTTTGCCCTGGAGATATTGCCAGTAAATCACTGTGGTTTCTGGGACGGTCTTAAAAGGGTGTGCCTTGTATGCCCATGCCGCTTAAAGTGCACTAAGAAAGTCACTCGATACGACATCAAGGTGATGATTTTGGTCCATCTAGTGTATTGATTGCCGTGTACCAATATAACTCGAATGTGATAATCAGAATCTAGAGAGCTCTTAGCCACCGAGAGACGCCTCCTTCCCACGCAGCTTGGTACCACTAGGTAGGCGTTCTTGGGAAAACCACCAAGACAATGTAAAAACGGTGGCTCCCTAGGTATGGCTACAAGAGTATATGCTTCAGGAAGAAGAAAAGGACACCATCTCATCATTTTGTTCAATGCTTTCTTCGCTGTTTGGATTGGTGAAACAGACATGTCGCACCAGAACATGACACATTGCCCCAGTAAATTACAGCGGGCTTTGGCGGCTGCACCCTCGGACCCTGTCACTGCCCAACTGCCATGCTGCCGTGACTGCTAAGGTAACTGCTGCAACCACAAAAACGCCTCGCGACGGCGCCAGCTGCCTGGCCAAATTCTTCGTTGCTCACACACCGGTTCAGCCACATCATAGTCACAAGATGGTGCCTGCATGCGTTGCAAATTACATCACCCCGATTCGCCTGGGCGAAAAGAAAAGGGGCCATCCGTGATCTTTATAAATAAACTTGTGCTGTGATATAACGTTGAAAATTATACCCCAGAAGAAGAGAAGAAGAAAACACCATGTCGCAAAAAACACCAACCATTGTCCCGTACCGCCAAATCAGAGCCCAGTACGACGACACCACAATCACCGTCTATCAGGCCTTTTCCCCCTCCATCGCCAACGCCGCCGTCGCCGCCCAGCGCCTCGACGCCTCGCCCGACTTCAAGCACGGCCGCATGACCTGGGTCAAGCCCAGCTGGGCCTGGATCATGTACCGCGCTGGCTACTCCTACAAGGACGCCCGCCAGGCCCGCATCCTCGCCCTGCGCGTCACACACGAGCACTTTCTCGGCCTCTTGCAGCGCGGCGTCCTCTCCCACGGCGAGACTGTAACAGCAACAACTGCTGCCGCCGCCGCCGCCGCCGCCGCGACCAGGATCAGGACGGCGTCGGGCCGCAACGACCTCGTTCGCGTTCAGTGGGATCCGGAGCGCACGCCGGCGCTGCAGAGGCTGCCGTACCGCAGTATCCAGATTGGAATACCGGGCAGCCTGAGCGAGCGATGGGTGAGCGAGTGGATTGTCTCCATAGAGGACGTCACGGAGACGGCAAAGGACCTTAAGAGGACTCTGGATGAGAATGGCCACGTGCCGCTCGAGGTGCTGATTGAGCGCGGTCTCGTTCCCGTCGAGAGGCCGTTTGCTGTCCCAGATAGCATCATGACCAAGCTGGGCATGACACGACCAGAGCAGAGTCCTTGATTGTATCTTGTCCACAATAAATGAATAATAATAATCACAGTCCCCCAGCATTGGGGGGAAACGCCACCCCCAAAGCTCCATTATTGCCATCACAAATTCAAGCGACGCTCATGCTCCTGAACCAAGCGTAATGTAGTCACCATCCATTGTCTAGTCTTGTACAGCAGCCAACAAATGCAGTCAGCCTCGTGTCTCAACATTCAAGACGCAATGCGCAGTCGACGCTGAAGTCTCCCCATGTCAAACCAAAAGGAAAATGCTCCCAAAGAACGCCGCAAAATAGTATCCCATCCATGCGTACAACAGAACCGTCGCCGTCTTTCGTCCACTATCCTCCCGTCGTCTCGATGTCCTAAATTATAGAGCAATGCTGCCTCGTCGGTTCTCTCGCACATGCAGCATGCCTTGGCAGCCGCAAAACACAAAGAAGCCCTGGCAGAATAAGTCAGCGGAAAAGGTACAACAAGAATAAAAAAGGGTCAGCAATGCACCAGATAGACAAATACGGCCGTGAGAATGGTGCCCGAAATGGCGACGCCCTCCTCCGGCGTAGGGTCCTCGTTGCCCCCGACAAACTCCTCGTGGCCGGTTCGGTACACAATCGCCAGCACGGACAGGATCACCATGGCAAAGACGGAGACAACGGTACTGGGAGGACGTTAGTTCATGCAGGCCGCGCGGCCGAAGCTTGAATCCTCTCGACAAGAGGCGGAGCTCTGGTGCAACGTACCAGGACCAGGCGTGGCCGGCGCTGACGACGGGCTTCATGGCGGGCGGCGGTTTTATCGTGTGCGACTAGACTGCGAGGAATTGGAAACGATCGAGGGGGGTTGCCGCGCGGTTGTGCTCGTTTCGTCGGCCGAGATGAGAGAGGAGGAGGATGAAGCTGATGCCTTTGGCTGGTTGTCGCCGTGACGCAGGAGCTTCTGGCTCCTGTTGCGCCTGTGGAGACGCAACCGCTGCGCCTGATTGGCCACGCCAGATACAGCTCTTCCACGCGTGCAGAGTCTGGGCTCATAAACGCCTCTGACAGAAATTACAATCATACTCTGATTTATGAGTTGATCATGGTCAATAATAATGGAATTAATGCATTTGTGAGAGTTTTCTCGGAAATTATGCCCAGCGCGATCGGGCGGTGCGCCCTCGCTCAACTCGCAGCATGGTCACACAGCTCGGCAGCCTTTTCAATCATTGTTCAGCCTCACAAAAGCCGCAGATCAACGTTGTCACAATGTATCGTACATAAAGTTCAAAATGAGTATATTCATGATGTTCATCGGCTCGTGGAAGGGCGATCCCCGGCCCCGCTACCGAGGCCCTCCGAGATTCATCTCCTTACACACTCGTAGTCTGTTCCGCGCCTCCACCAGGAGCTCGGTGTCAACTTCATCCAATATCCCCACCATGACATCTAGCAGGTCCGGCAGCCCGTCATAGAGCGCTCCCGCCGACCGCTGGTCCAGCTCCCGCAGCGCCGCCACGCGGGACAGGTACTCGGCCATGCGCCCCTCCGTTGTGCTCGCCACGTTGGGCGATTTCAGCGGCAGCGGCTGGCCCATCAAGCGCCCCATCGCCTGCACAAACGACCAAATCGTTAGCACGGCAAAATACATGATCCAAGGCCTATGCGGATCCGGCTCGTCCCGGATCGAGTACCTCTTGTCACTCGTCTCGGGCAACTGCGCGTGAGACGGCACGGGCACCACCCCGCGCCGCTGTGCCATATGGTAGTGTTGGTTGTGGTACGGCTCCACGAGGACGCTGTGCAGCAGCCGAAAGGCATGGTGGATGGCGTGCCGCGTCGATCCGAGCTTGGCCCATGCCACCATGCGCTTCATGGCGTTGGCGTAGTCGCGGGCCGACACCTTGCGGCCGAGAATGCGCTTCGCCCCCGCGTACACCTGGCAGTCGATAATGTCCACGTTGGGCGTCATGTGGGCAAGATGGAACAGCAGCCGTGCGCTGTGGATGGGCCCATTGGCGAGGCCGCGCTTCGACCCGGCCGCATGGTTCTGTCTGCCGCCGGACGGCGGTTCGGACATGGAGCCGGACATGGCCATGTCGAAGCTGACCTTCCAGTTGTCAAAGGCGAGCAGAATCATCTTGCGCCAGTTGTCCTGGACTTCGGTCGACGGCGTGCGTAGATCGAGCCACTTGAGGTGCGTCTCCCGGTGGCTGAGGTGCCAGCCGACGCTCAGCAAGCCGGAGATGATAATCATGCGCCCAAACGAGTGTGTCTTGACCTCTTTGCCATGCAGAGCGCTCTTAAGGCCGTCTAGGAAGGAAACCTGCTTGAAGCCGTACATGCGGAAGTTGGCGTCGAGCTGGCGCACCTCGTCGGGGCTGTTGGCGGCCCAGAGATTGTCGTCGCAGGGCAGGGGCAGGCGGATCTCGTGCGGCGCCATGTCTGCGGCATGGCCGAAGATGGCTGCGTGAATAATGTCCAGCATAAAAGCGGCAAATACGACTCTGTGCATGGACTCGGTTTCCGCCCACCGAGTCCACCACGCACGAGAGTCCAGGGACGTTGCAGACGCTCCACGTTCAATGAGGCTCTCTGGCTCAGCTGGGGACTCGCTGCCTGTTTTGCCAATCAAGGGGCTACCTCGCCGAAGCAGTGTGAGAAAGGAAGAGTGGTAGATGTGCGCTCTTTCGTGGAAGCGTCTTGATGAGTACAGCTTCTCGTGAAATTCTACCAGAAGCAGAGCCTGGGCCACCCAAAGATTCGCAGGAGGCGCCGAGTCGTCCGAGGTTAGTATCTCCCACCGCACGGAGTGGATGATGACGTCTGCAAAAGCTCCGTATTCCGATTGCTGGCCTGTCCCGCCCCTGTTCCGAAGCGAAGCAGCACCCAGGGCAATCATGACCAATAACAGAAATATTGAGCAGCGACTAGTAGAAAACGTATGCTGGTGCACAATTGGCAGTCTTGGAGACAAGCTCTCCCAAAATTCCTTGAGACATTCTCGCAACATTTCGCTATTCAGTGCCGGCAGGTCACCGCCGCTCTCCTGCGTCAATGTAGTCATGAGAGGGTCGTACCTCGGCTGCTTTTTTCGGAAGATTTGGAACCATTGTAAGATCTCCTTGCGCCTGACCTCTGCGATCCATTCATCTGGTGCTTCCGAGTGTCGAGGCGGTGTAGGTGCAACTGGAGAAAGACTGTTGAGCGACTCATAATCATACTGTATCGTGTTATTGAACGTCGACTCCAGGCCGCCATCTAGGAAGGGGAGGTTGGAAACATTGAAATCGCCATAGGTGGGCTGGGGATCGAAGAGCCAGGCAGCAAAGTTGCCCTGGCTCATATGGCTGTCTGGAGGGTAGGAAGCCGCAAATGGTATCAAACTCGCCGTCTCTGGCAACGACGTCGGGTCGCTGGCGTAAAAGCTATGTTGGTGACGCATTATAGGAGGCTGCGACTGCTCGTCCATTGGCGTTGGCCAGACGGAGCTCTGGTGGCTAGGCCGACCTTGGAGGACGTGCCCTAGAGACGCTGGCGTCGGTTCCGTGTTTGAGTCTGGCGTCAACAGAATGGCCGCATCATGCGGGCCTCCCGAATGCGGATGCGAACGATTCCCGTACGATTGCCGCGATGCTATCGCTGCAGCATTTGCATTTTGGTCCCCCGGTGAAAGATCCAGCGTAGAGCTGCGGTCTACAGACGTGTCGAAGCTGGGGATGCGGTTACGTGGTGTATAGGACGCGGTGTGGCGCTTCTTGTGCCTGGCCAGCAGATCCAGCCGGACAAATTTCTGGTCGCAGTCGCCCACGTCGCACCTGAAAATGTCCTTGGGATTGTCTGAGAAAGGTTGGGGGGTTGCGAATTAGCCGGGCTGTAGGGGTCTGGCGTTGCATGGGGAGTGCGTCGGCGTCGGCGTCTGCTCGTGCGCGCGCGCGCGGCGGTGGGTTGGTGGTGTCTTACGGTTTAACTGATGACGCTGCAGGTGCTCGGCCCTGGAGTAAATCTTGTCGCAGCCAGGGTGCTCGCAGATGAACTTGCGCGGCGCCCCTTTGCGGCTCGCGCGCTTGTACCCGCCTCCATTGACGGACATTGGGGGAGGATCTGCGGAAGAGAAGTGGGCAATCACCCTCGGTATACAATCAGCTAGTTCTAGAAACTCTTGGTGCCTTATCCGTTACGTGGGCTGAATCTTGGGACCCGGATTGGATCCTCGGCGACGGAGATACTGTTTGAGACCGGATCGCAGGTCAAACGTGAAAGTTGCAACAATAGATGTTCATCTTCGCGGGGAAGTCCCACGCCGCAAATTCCGGGGTGACCCCCACCGAGTACCCCCTTGGACTCCCCACACTCTGCGCTCAGCCGAATTTCGTGGGGGTACCTAATTCGAGCCGTTAGAATTGTCCGACGGTCGCAAGGCGGAATTGATGCAGGCGAAGTGGTATTCAGCTCATGTAGCGGCGCACAAGTTTATCCATACGCCGCTGCCGGTGACTTGGCAGCTGTTATTCGTAGCAAAAGGCGTTTCGCAGCTTCTCACCCCAGGACTGGTACGAGATGAATGTTGTCTCGGGCTGCTTTATCTTTTCTTTATATGTAAAAGTCTATTCTGCGTCAAAGATATTGTATACTCGCACTGGGTCCTTTCACAAACGTCCATACAGAGCCCACCTGCCACTGAGCACTGAGTGCCTGAGTATCATGGGGATTCAGCCACCCACCCGGACGCAGGTATGCTGTTAGCGAGATCTCCGTCCTGCTCTTTGTACCGCAAGGTTTTGTGGCAGTCAACCATTGTGCAGATCTGGAGCAATAGTCCAGTATATGTCACACGTGGCACGGGAGACGTGCCCTCTTGCTACACTCGGTGCAGTATATTGTTTGTGCTGGTGCGGCTTCGTTTGCGTCCCAAATTCCGACATTCTTTGCCGAATTTACTTGGTGTGTTTGACTGTTACCCGTTCTCTATGAGCTGGTCTCGGGGTTGCCATCCTCCGCAGTCTCTTCCATCTCGATAGAGGCCGCAGCGTTATTCAGACCCTCGTCAGTGTTCTCGCTCTCGAGCTTCTTGAGAAAAGACAGGAAATAGTCCGAAACGTCAGTCTTTTCATTCTGGTTGGCCAAGTCCAACGGTACGTAATCGCGCTCGTTGGCAAGAGCAGGCGAGGCACCGTGCTCCATGAGAAGTTTCACCGTCTCCAAGTGGCCTCCGAGAGCCGCCCAGTGCATGCCGGTGTTGCCATGCTCGTTGGGCTCATCCAAAAAAGCCTGCTTCTCCTCTTTTGATCTACCCTCGAAACATTGAATGACCTTGCGTACGGTTTCTACTGCATGTCAGCCTCCTCCCTTGAACAAGGCCAGCCTGAAAGCTTTGCCGATCATACGATGTGAGAAACCGGAAGTTCTTACCTAAATGACCGTTGCCAGTTGCCATGTGAAGCACGGTGGATTTGCCCTCGTCCTTGGTCGCCATGAGAATGACGGCGGGCGCAACCTTTTCACGCTCAGCTAGCGCCGTCACACTCTCCATGAGGTCGATATCCTCGCCAGTACGGGCAAAGTAGACGAGGTCGTCAATCTCATCTTCTGTCAGTTGCGGCGCCATCTTTTCGGGGTATCTTATGCTGGTGTGCTCATCCGCCAACGTAAAGTGAGCTGTTGACACAAAAATTTTGGCGAGTGAGGGGACTGTGCGAATGGTGGAACCCCGCAGTTTTCGTACTGTGTGTTCTCAGCAGTAATTACAGGGTATCGCTATCACATCAACGAAGTCATGGTCAGGAGCGAGAGCCAGAAAAGATTTATCTGGGAAGAAAGAAAAAAACTTCAGATTGCTGTATCTAGTGAATAATATGAAGTACTTTCTGCAGAGCAATATCTAGCCAGCTTGTGATGTCACCGCTGTCGTCTAAAGACTGAATCTCAGCCTTGGTCCCTAACATCAGCATAATTTGAAGCTCACGGCGGAGTAACACATGCTCAACGTCCCCATAGTCGCCTCGACAACCCTTACACAACATCCGGGTAGCAAATACTCTATCGCGACTTGTTAAATTTACTAAACAATTGTCGGACAACAAGTGCATTTGTGTTTCCACAAACTCCACGGACCTGCTCCCACTATGGAGAGAGCCTAAATGGCCTGAGTGTATTCCAAGCCATCCGAAATCGGCCTTGAGGTTGCTAGACTCATGAGAGAAATTTGTTGTTCCATAGCGATAGCATGAGAAGATGTTCAAACCATCAGGATCGAAATCGGACAAAACGAGCATTGGCAGATGCGGGCAATCGACCTGTACCTGGGTCAAAAAGCTCCTAGTCATCAAGTCTGGGTAGCCCTTGGCCTAAGATACATCAGAAGCATGACCACAGTAATGTGTTCCAACTCGTATCATACCGTCACTAGTACCCCAAGTCCGGCCAAAGAATTTTCCCAGAAGCGGACTGCAACGAGCGACCGAAAGACCGCCTAAAACTTGTAAGCCGGGAGTCTTCGTGAAGGAGTCGTGTTCGTACGTCTTTTTCAACTACGAGTAGCCACCTAGCATGGCGAGCTTCGATACGTGAGATTGATCTGGTCAAAGGAACAGTAGCGCCCTGCAAGGGTCAGAAGGTGCTCGTTAGTCCGAGTTTCCTACTTACTAGTTCCGTCTGTGACGCATCTACTACTTCTCCGCTATGCAAATAGATGTTCATGCAACCTGATACCGAACCTTTAGAAGAAGCAGTCTTTTCTGTCAGACAGAGCTCTACCACTGGTTTATTGGCTTACAATGTTGAGGTCGTCTCGATCGGTACCTAGCGTGTAGGCTAAATCGTCGACAAGTTCATCGACAATTCTTTGGGTCTCGAATAGCTCTTGGTGTTGATAATAAATGTGTCTGTAGATGTTGGTGAGTAGTTCAAACCAATAAAATACAAAGCGTGCACCTCTTTGTTAAAACCGTTCCCGTAGTCGTGGCCTGATGAGCTAGCTGCATGATCAAAAGTACCCGTGCTGTTCTTGTGAGTAAAGCGGCTTTCCGGGATTTGGAGACTAACCGAACTTGCGCGCTTCCACAGCAGATGAACCAGGGAATCTCACAAACCTCTCCTCACAACTTCCGGGTCGAAAACGCCGTCTTCGTGAAGAAAAAGGTAGTTTCAGCTCGCGTGCATTGGCGAGAGCATCTGCAACACTTTCTAGCGTCTCCTCGATACGGCCGACCACAGATGCCGACGTAAGCCGCGATCCGGCAGATAGGCTACTATTCCGACTCATAATACGACAACAACGATTTGTCTGGATAATCGATGTATGAAGATAATATCACAGGATTTTCATGTAGTTTGACCAAGCAAACGGTCCTCGCATCTGCAAACGACTGCCAGCTGCCAGCTGCCGGAGACGGTAGTCCGAATTCGAGATGCCCCACCCGGCTTCCGTGCCGGTGACAGGGGTCAATCTCATTTCCGACAGGGGCTAATCTCAATTCTTCGTACTCGTTCAGATCATGACGAGACAAGCACGAAAAACTGAAAAAGCTCCGAGACGCAGCCACAACAAAGTCATGCCGCTTCTCCGATGCAAATGCAGTGTCACCAACCATTATAAAGGTCCAGTGGCTTAATTGATTTCGCAACATTTCTCCTCACGCTATTGAGTATTGTTTTCGCCATGGCGACAACGACTGGTCGAGAAACACGCTCTGCGCGCAAGCGTACCACCGACGGCGCACGCGAAACCGCAAAATCAAACGTCGAGGGCAAGACAGACTATGCGCGCTGGCGCCTCAAGGATGACGACAGTCGACACACATGGCACTATCTGACTAACGATGACGAGTTGGACAAGTGGCCCCAGAGCAATGCAGAGAAGTACTTTCTGAATCTGCCCTTAGTAAGGCCTGAGCCCAAGCCCTGCATATTGTCGCGGACTCCTTACCAAGGGACATGATACTAATCAGCCTCGTTGCAGGGTCTGCCTGACCTCCCGCGAGCGACAACTGCCATCGATGCTGCGAAGAACGGAATCAGCTTTTTCGAGAAGCTCCAACTACCCTCTGGCCACTGGGGCTGTGAGTATGGTGGCCCCATGTTCCTGCTGCCAACAGTCGTCTGCGCTTGGTACGCTACCAAGACGCCCATTCCGGAAGCCTATGCCATGGAGATCAAAAACTATCTCGCCGCACGCGCCCACCCCGAGGATGGAGGCTGGGGTCTGCATATAGAGGGCGAGAGCACCGTCTTTGGCACTAGTCTCAACTACACAGTCCTGCGCCTCATCGGCGTCGACCCCGAGGATCCCATCATGGTCAGGGCGAGGGGCACCCTACACAAGCTCGGCGGCGCTTTGTACGCCCCTCACTGGGCCAAGTTCTGGCTGGCAACGCTCGGCGTTATGAGCTGGGACATTGTCAATCCCATCCCGCCCGAGATTTGGCTGCTGCCTGACTGGGTGCCGATTGCACCGTGGCGCTGGTGGATTCACATTCGCCAGGTTTTTCTGCCCATGGGCTATGTGTATTCGAAGAAATGGAGCTGCCCCGAGGACGCCATCATCCGAGGCTTGAGAAAAGAGCTCTTTGTCGAGCCCCATGCCCAGATTAACTGGGCCAGTCACCGCAACAGCATTGCGCCCGAGGACAACTATCATCCCAAGTCTTGGCTGCTCAATGGCGTCAACTGGGTCCTCGTCAACATATATAACCCCTATATTCGACCAAACTTTATCAAGAACAAGGCGGAAGCCTGGTGCAGCCAGCTCATCGACATGGAAGACGCCAACACAGACTACGCAGACCTGGCACCCGTCAATGCACCTATGAATACGGTCGTTTGCTATATTCGAGACGGCCCCGAGGCTTTCTCGGTCAAACGACACATTGAAAGATTGGAAGAGTTTCTGTGGGTCAAGGACGAAGGCATGCTCGTCAACGGCACCAACGGCGTTCAGTGCTGGGACACTGCGTTCCTCATCCAGGCCGTGGTCGAAGCTGGCCTGCACACAGACGAGCGCTGGCGCCCGATGTTGACCAAAGCACTCCGCTACCTCGAGCGACAGCAGATCCGCGACAATTGCGTAGACCAGGAAAAATGCTACCGACAGCAGCGCAAGGGCGGGTGGCCATTCAGCAACCGCGACCAGGGCTACGGCGTCAGCGACTGCATCTCAGAGGCGCTCAAAGCCATCATTCTGGTGCAAAAGACGGAGGGCTACCCCGAGGCACTCGAAGACCAGCGGATCTACGACGCCGTTGACACGCTGCTGCTGTACCAGAACAGCAATGGCGCCACGTCGTCGTACGAGGCGCGCCGCGGCGGCGAGTACATGGAGCTGCTCAACGCCGCCGAGGTGTTTGGCCGCATCATGATAGAGTACGACTACCCCGAGTGCACGACGGCCTGCGTCACGGCGCTCTCGCTCTTCCACAAGCACTGGCCGGCGTACCGCGCCGCCGAGATCCAGACATTTATCCGCCGCGCCACCAGCTGGATCCGCAGCAACCAGCGGCCCGACGGCAGCTGGTACGGCAGTTGGGGCATCTGCTTCACGTACGCGACCATGTTTGCGCTCGAGAGCATGGCGAGCGTCGGCGAGACGTACGGCAACAGCAACGTCTCCAGAAGGGGCTGCGAGTTTCTGCTGTCCAAGCAGCTCGCCGATGGTGGCTGGTCAGAGAGTTACAAGGCCTGCGAGACCATGACCTACGTCGAGCACCCGATGGGCTCGCTGGTAGTGCAGACGGCCTGGGCCCTCATCGGTCTCATGGAGGCCGAGTACCCCGACGTTGAGCCGCTCAAGAAGGGCATCAAGCTCATTGTGGACCGCCAGCAGGCCAGCGGCGAGTGGCTGCAAGAGGCGATTGAGGGAGTCTTCAACAAATCCTGCATGATTTCGTACCCTAACTACAAGTTTACCTTTACCATTAAGGCTCTCGGCATGTTTGCCAAGAGATTCCCAGATGAGAAGTTTTAGCTGTCGCAGCAGCGACTGTACACACGACGTACGAAAAGCCCTTACGATATTATTAATAGTAACACAAAAATTGCTCCATTTATATGCTTCGTGAAATCATCTAGTGTCCTTTACAGTATTTACCAGTCCGTGACTCTATTGCATGCGGCTAGAGCTTGCCGCTCCTGTCTTGAACGGCTTTTCGTAAGAGGGAGATCATCTCTGCCGGGTCTTTGGCGCCGAAGACGGCACTGCCGGCGACGATGACGTTGGCGCCCGCGTTGGCAGCCTGGTCAATAGTGCCGGGTCCGAGGCCGCCGTCTACTTCAATGTTGAGGTCCGGGTATCGTTGGCGCAGGGCCTGCACCTTGGGCAGCTCCGAGGCCATAAACTTTTGACCGCCAAAGCCGGGGTTGACCGTCATGACAAGAACCATCTGTACAAAGGGAGAAATTATTAGCATGGTTGGAGGCGAAGTGGCCAACCACTGGGTCGGGAAGTAAGCACGAGTCAGCGTACGTCAGGTTGTTCTTTGGGGTCTGAAGTCTCAACAATCTCCCACAGCACATCGACAGGGGTTTCGGGCTTGATGGCAATGCCGGCGAGCATTCCATTGTCGTGAATATAGCGGATGAGGTCTCGAGGGTTCGTCTTGCCGTCGGAGGCGGCTTCAGGGTCAGTAGCGTCTGTGGAGAAGGCGGCCTCATAGTGGAAGCAGTAAAGATCGCAGCCAACATCTCTAAAAGACTTGACCCATTTCTTGGGCTATTCGAACGTCCGGGTCAGCATGTTTTCGAGTCATGTCCGGGGCATCCGAGGATTGAAATGGCGCGCACCTCTGCAACCATCATGTGGCAGTCAAAAGTACCACGACCGTGGTTCTCGGTCGGCCTGTCGACGAAGCCTCGGATCTTGGCAACAACAGGCGCGCCAAACGTGATGTTGGGCACAAAGTGGCCATCCCTGTTGGTCGATGTTGCGAGGTTAGCGACGAGAGAATGCGCGGCGGGGGATGCGGCTTCGATGATGCTGACATGATGTCGACGTGAAGCCAGTCGGCGCCCTGCTCCATGGTGCGCGCACAGGCGTGGCCGAAGTTGGCAAAGTCGGCGCTCAGCACCGAGGGTGCGATGATTGCTTTGGGCGTCATGATTGCCAATTTGAGTGCGAGACGACGAAAAAAGTGAGTATAGGGCGAAAGAGTGTTTGAGAAGAAAAGAACGAGGAGAACCGGTACGCCCGGTGTCGACAGCGAACAGTCCAGGTCACCAAGGACTGATCTTTTGGTGGGGTTTGAGTAGCAGCTTTTCTTGGTGGGGGTTTACAATCTGGGACTTGGTTTGCCTGGGAAGTTCTAGGGGGCTAAGCTGAGCTGGGGGTAGCTTAACTGAGCAGCGGCGTGATGGTATAACCGTAAATAGTTAGACGTCGAACTGATGATGCGGCAGGGCGGACTAGAGAAGATTAGTCGGATGCATAATGACGGACATGCTGCATAAATTGCATTGCAATCTTCGAATTATGCACACTGCCGGCCCGTCACGCCGTTTGCTCTATTTGCAAGTACAAGGGTGTTAGATGGCTTCGTTTGCGGCGCTCTGCCCCACTAGAAAGAAGCATCTCGACTTGTTTCCTCCTCAGGAACGTTTCCTCACGTTTCCTCCACTTAAACGAAATCAGTTTCTTGAATCCTGCCTTTTAAATCTCGAGCACCTGTCCAGAGAAAGATCGTTAGCCATCTCAAAAAGAGTGTCGCACTTTTTTTTCGCAAATGTCCCACATCACCCTCGCCCAGCAGGGCCTAGCCGCCGTCGAGGCGAAGGACTGGGACGGCGCCATCACCAAACTATCCAAAGCGCTGCAGTCATCGTCCAACCCAGCTTGGCTGCTCGCACGTTCCAAGGCGCTCATTAATATGCAACGCTTTGAGGAGGCCCTGGACGACGCCAACCTCGCCTGGCACACGGCCTATGAGCGTAACAAGAGACCGCTGATGATCGAGGCTCACTACCGTCGCGCCGTTGCCCATTTTCGTCAGGGCCAACTTGCCGACGCTGACGCCTGCTGCGTTTACGCCATGCGCCTCATTAAGGGTGCGCCAGCCGTTGAGAAGGAGGACCCAGTCGCGCATCTCAAGGACCCGGCGACGGGCCGCTGGACGGCAACGGCCAAGGATGCCATGCAGGAGGCGCAGAGCGACTCTATCAACAAGAGCAAGGGAGGCCCTCAAGCGGCGGCCGTTGCTATGGGCCAGGAACAGGTGCCGCATACCAAGGAGTGGCGCATGGCGAGCACGCTGCGTATTCAGATTCTCAGTGCGTTGGACAAGCTGCCAGCAGACGACCCCGCGCGAATCGCAACAGCACCGTCAAGACCCGACAAGAAGAAGCTTGCAGATTTTTCGGAGGCAACGGAGGAGGCCAAGCCGGCTACATCTAGTGCCACTCCCCAGACTCCAACCCCTATTTCAACACAGGCACCTGCTGCCGTGAAGCCAGCTGTGCCTAGTGATGCACCACTACGACTGCAAGATTTCCAAAGCAACACGAACATGTCGGTGTCTATATTCTCCAAGGGCGTCAACAAGGAGACGCTCAAGGTTGATTTTCAGCCACACTCGGTTCATCTTGACAGCGTCATCTACCCTAGCGGTGAAGAGAGGGAGTTCCAGCTCGAATTGTGGGGGGAAATCGACACGGCTGCGTCGAAGTACACCGTCACACCAAACAAGGTCGAACTGAGCCTCGTCAAGAAGACACCTGGGAAGTGGGCACAGCTGAAATCAGATGGCCGACCTAGAGAGGCAGCTTTATCATCAGCAACCGCTGGCGCTCCGAAAATCGAGTCGGTTTCAGCTACTCAAACTCTCGTCGAACCCAAAGCGTCAGCGGCCGCGGGTCCTGCGTACCCTTCATCGTCACGCACCGGCCCCAAGAACTGGGACACGCTTGATGTCGGTGAGGACGGCAAGGAAGACAACGACGACGGCGACGTCAACTCTTTCTTCAAGAAGTTGTACAAGGACGCGACACCGGAACAGCAGCGCGCCATGATGAAGAGTTTTACGGAGAGCAATGGCACTAGCCTCAGCACAGACTGGAACGACGTCAAAGGGAGAACGGTCGAGACGATTCCGCCAGAGGGCGTCCAGGCGACGAAGTGGGAATAGAGCCGTCAGAAGCTAGCAAATCATCATGTCTAAACAGGGGCGAGCGGAAATCATTCACCAGCAGAAGCGTAGCTAAAGACTATGTATTCTGACAAGAGAGCCAAGTATTGGACCGAAACAAATACATGTACTCATCAAGCTCTAATGAAGTAGATTTACCGGCTATATACACCCCTTTCATTCATCATATTTCATCGTCAAAGACTCTCCCGCGTCTATCGTAGAACATAGTCTATCGTAGCAGATAGTCTATCGTCATTCTATTTTTACGCCATCCTGTCAACCATGCCCTGCGCCTCGGCCTTCCAAGCTCCATGCGCCCCTAGGTTCTCCTCGAGCCCCCCGTACCACACCGCATCATCCGCATTTGCCTTGTCTGCCAGCTCCTGCGGGATTTGCGTCGCGATGCTCACAAAGTCTTCCTGCGCAATATACGCCCCGCGCAACCACCGGCTGCCCCCACCCGCCGCATCAAACGCCGTCCTCCCATGCATCACCCTCAGATTATCAAACAGAACGCACTCGCCCGGCTGCATCTTGCGCTGATACATGGCCTCCTCGCCGTTAATCAGCCCCTCGAATACCCTCGCCCCCGCCAGCCACGGCTGCAGCGGAGGCTCGTCCGCGGCGCGCGCGCCCTGAAACGGCGGCGACCAAAACACATTCTCGAAGCGCCCGTCGGCGTCGTAGTGCAGCAGCGAGCGCCGCCTCGTGTAGCTGTACCCGTTGCGCGTGTACGCGTACGGCACGGGCTGCTGCCGCAGCGGCGCGGCGAGGGCAGGGTGGTGCCGGAGCAGCAGCCGCGCGGCGCGCTCGCCGTCCGAGAAGAGCGACTCGCCGCCCGCGCACGAGTTGTCGAGGCAGTGCAGGATCTGGATCTTGGGCGGCGGGTCGAGGTACAGCAGGTCCTGGTGCAGGCCGAGGTAGCCGGCGGTGTAGGCGACGTTTTCGGCGTGGGGTTTCGCGCGCACGTCAAAGGTGCGCCCGTAAAAGGTCTCGCGGATGCTGGCGATGCGCGTGGCGATGCGCTCGACCGAGGACTCGTCGCGGGGCACGTTGGCGAGGCAGACGAGCCCGAGGCGGACGAGGTCGAGCACCACGGCCCAGAGCGGCGCGCCGCCGGCCATGAAGGCGGCGTAGTCGATGGAGCGCACGCGCTGGGTGATGAGAGTCCGGTCCCAGAGGGTGATGCCGAGCCGCGACCGCACAGAGTTGAAGACGGGCGGCACGGCGGCGACGTCGACGGGTAGGCGGGCCCCGAGCGCGACTTCGAGGCTCTCCCAGGGCACTTCGGTTTCATGGTCTGCGAACCGGGGGATGTCATTGCGGTAGGCGACGCGCAAGCCGTCTGCCGTCTCCCGGACGCCGGCGATGGCGAGACCCGGGGGAATCTCGACCGACGCAAAGGATTTCTGCCCCGACGAGGCGTCCTTGCACGCGGCGCACTGGCACCCGTCGCGGAGGGCCGCGGCGTCGAGCGCCACGGCCGCGCCGCTCTCCTGCGCCGTCACGACGAGGCGGTCGCGGTGCGCAACGTACGAGAGCGGGCCCGTGGCGAGGCCGGCGCGGCGGACCAGCGTCTGCTTGTGGTGACCTTGGTGTTCGCGGAGCTCTTTGAGGCGCCACGGCGCCGGCTGCGCCCGAATTGCGCTGATGCTCAACTCGGCGTCTGTAGTTTGCAGATCCTGTTGTGTTTGCTGCGCCGTGGCTTGGCTTGAGGCTCGTCGGGCGGGTTTCAAGCTTGCGTGTAGCCGAGGCGCCCGGCGTATCCATGCGCGCCCGGGCGAGAGCATCGTGTGCTGTAAGTGGTTTTCTATTTGTATACTAACTTGAGAAATTCTTGTGGTTTAAACGAATAATCAATTTTCAAAACAAACAGAGTGCACAATATAAATTAATCTCGGACGAGCGGGAGAGGGGCTGCGCTGATATATGGAGGTTTGTGGGTTGTGTTAGTTACCGGCAAGTGGAGGAAGCTCAAACTCTGGGGGAGCTGCCTCGGCCGTTGCGCATCGCCATCTGGGGACGGGCGGGCCCCGGGTTTCTACCTCGACTTCGGTCAACGCATGTGCTTCTCAATTCTGTCAGGGACAAATAAACGAGGAATACAAGGAAAAGCTATTCGAATTGTACTGATGATTCTACAGACATATGCAAGCTGGCTATGCATATACAATTCTCCTCCAAAGGTAAACCGCTAATGTTACACAAAATGGGTATCTATCATACAACGAATCCTCTACCGGTTTCTGTTGGCCGCCCACCGCTTCACCATGATTTCTCTTACTTTGTACAGTTTCAGTGCATCCGTAAGACCTGATGCAATGGCCTCATCAAACACAGACGGCGGTGGCACATCCACGTACACGAGCACCAGGCTCTTGGTGACATGTGACAGGACCCTCACCACGCTGTGAAGCCAGGGCCACGATTTTGTTTCTGCCTGTTTACCATTGGCTTTCCACCAGGGAGCCGAGTAGGACGGAACCACAATTAAACCAAACTGGGCGTGGTCAAAGACTGGTCCGCGAGTGTACAGAAGCCAGTCGACGCCGAATTTGATGCCCGCGCGAGGGACCCAGCCGAGCGAGCGGAAATGATGATACACGACATAGTGTACCAGAAAGGGGTCGTCTGGCTGTAGGTCGGCGGCATCAGGCCCATTTCGCGGTGGTGCATATGAATGTTCGCGGAATAAGCGCAGCATATCCATGGTTGACAAGTCTAGCCCCGAGTACGGATCCGTTACAGAGAGCGCTCCTAAACCGAATTTGAGGAAGAAAGCCTCTTGCGTGGTGAGCTGAAGATGCTCTTTGTTGACCAGAACATCGTTGGCGGACTTTGTTGCTGTCGCTGTTGTATCATCGTCATCGGGGCCTGTCGCCGCCTCAGCACGCTCTCCCTCAAGTGCAGCATTGAAGCTCGGAGGATCTGAGAAATCAAACGTGGTAGATTCCACTTTCGGCGAAAATCGAACACTTTTCTGTCGCTTCTCGGAGCCGTCCTGAGAAACAGTCGAGCTGCCACGAGAGCGGGATACTGGTGTTTGCGGCGCCGTCGCAGACCCATTGGCGCCAGCGTCCAAGGTGACGCCAGCTAGCTGCTCAATGAGTGAGAGCTCGAGTCGCGGTGCGAGGCAGTCACCATTTACAAGAATTGACGTGATCGCCTGCTTCGCTTTCGTCACTTTGATATCAGGCAGGGAATTGGGAAGTGCTAGGAGCTCAGCCGGACCAACGGGAGCAAGGATGGTTGCCGCCGTCGCCGCCGTCGCCGCCTCGGCCGCGATCCCCGCCTTTTGCGCTTCACTGAGCTTTGTTTGACGGATAGCTTCTTGCTCGAGTCTCGCGCGTTCCCATTTGGCCTCGGCACGTTCTTGCCGTCTTTGATTTGTCAGGATTTCACTGACGTGCGTCTGTTTGACACCCTTGCGGACGAGCTCGCGCCGGAGCCAGTTTGGCTCACTTCGACTTAAACTACCTTTACCAAAGAAACCCTGCTCCCACAGGCCCCTCATTGATTTCTCATCGGTGACGTGGACAGAGGTGGTGGCTTCCGACCAAACGCCGCGATAAACGACGGAGGGTTCCGCAGGCGGTGGGCGTATAGTCTGTTTTAGCCATGCGTACGCTACGTGGATTATGGAAATGGGATTGTTGGGATAGAATGCCGGCAACGGAAAGGTCCGAATCGGCACAGGCAAGGAATATATCTGATTCAAAGGCGGAGCTTTGCGTTTAGGCGCAGGTTTGCCGTTGGGCTGGGCAGCAGCCGAGCCCTCCGGCGCCGCGGTAGGCGGAAGCGAGATATTTAATTCAGTCATCGGTCCTGGCCATGTCTTTGTTCTGGTTAGCGCTGGCTCGAAAACGAGATGGTAAGAGAAGCAAGCGAATTGATTGTGCTGTATCAGATACCGTTGTAGTCTATATTCAGTGGCCTTCACAGAGACCAAATGAATGGATCCTCTAAGCCCGAATTTGGTGTCATCATAACAGCGGGGACAGAAGCGAATTGTTTCAAGTGCAAAGGGGAATCAAGTGTGCAAAGTCTTGTACTACGGTTGTGCGGAAGAGTAGCACTCGGAAGAATTTTCGCTTACCTTTTACAGCATCGCCATCGACTGGGCTGCGAGGCAGAGTCGCCTCAATAATAATGAGAATGCCGACAATTGAGCGATTTTAGCCAAACTTTGGCGGTCGGCGCGTTAAAGAGTCTTCTTGTGGTGCAGTCAGATGTAACTAGAGAAGGAAGAGTGAGAAGAAGAAGCTTGCACAGAAATTTTTCGACTATGGAGTCCTGCTAGTGCAGATCACGGGTTTGCCAGGTACCCACCTTTCATCACAGCTTCTCAACTGCGTATCCGTATTCATGGAATTATGGCTCACTTATTAAAAGCAGAAGAACAGACAACAGCACGTAACTATTGCGTTCGCACAAGCACTCTTCAACAAGCAAATGCTACTTGTGATTTCTTCATGTTAAGCCTAGTGTCACATCCAGAAGGAACCCTTGAAAACGTGATTAGTGATTGCAGAATGATTGTGGTGGTTAAAGAGCAGGTACGCGGTAGACGCCTGACGTGTGATTTTTTTAGGTAGTGATAAATTCTGCCCCTCAGCGTCCACACGCTACCTAGCCACTACGTTATACACAACTAACCCATAAATTAGTCGACACTTTTTCTGTTTTGGTTGATGATTAGAAAATTAGAAAACCCCAATGCCATAAATCGGTTGACAATTCTTGTTGTGTTGACAATCAGGAGAAACCGAGCACGGGGTACAAAATCCAGGGCCCCATCGCAAGACCATGATCACTTGACTCCATCACTGATCGGACCCGGACGCCTATTCCCCTCGCTCGGAAGTCACGGATGCAGAAAAGGCTCCTTGCCTGGGAATGTCTTGTGCCTCCTGCTGGTGCTGACCGATACATGGTATTTATTTCACTCTCATTTACCGATTAGCTCTGAAGACCGCCGCACGAGGCAGCAATGTTCTGCTTCGTCGAGACCGTCGCCACCATCTGCCTTGTTTGGTGCTGCTTCATCTTCATTGTCCAAACGGTCGGCATTCGTGCAATGTATGTCTCGCCTCAGCGGCGTCAATCAAGCAGGCGACTTTTCTGACACTGATTGGATAGCTTTCGGTACTTTTCGCGCCAACCACAACCGTCCGTCTCGACCAAGCAAGGCAGCAAGGCACCCTGGGTCACCATCATCCGTCCCGTCAAGGGACTTGAGCCCAACCTCTACGACTGCATTGCATCGACCTTTCGCCAAGACTACCCGCGCGACCGCTACTCGATTCGACTTTGCGTCGAGGATCTCGATGACGCTGCATACCCGATATTAGAGCAGCTTGTCCGCGACTTCCCCGGCTTCGATGTCCAGATCCTCGTCGAGGCGCAGGACCCCGTCCTCCATGGGCCCCATGGCCACGTTGAAAACCTAGGACCGAATCCCAAAATTCGGAACATCAGCAGAGCATATCGAGAAGCTAAAGGCGACATTATATGGATAATTGACTGCAACGTCTGGGTGTCGACGGGTGTGCTCGGCCGCATGGTGGACAAGCTGTCGGGTTTCGCGTCGCAGGGCAAGGTGGTGCGGCCGTACAAGTTTGTGCACCACATGCCGCTTGTTGTTGACACGGTCGACTATAGCAAAGATGCGGCGAGTCAACAAGCTCTGCTGGCGTCCACTGGTTCTCCAAACGACATGGGCACCATGAACATGGGTGAGGACCTTAGCACCAGAGTCTGGAACCAGGGCGGCGGCCGCCTCGACGAGATGTTCATGTCAACTTCGCACGTCAAGTTCTACGGAGCCATAAACTCTGTTGCTATTGCTCCCTGCATTGTAGGAAAGAGCAACATGTTTCGAAAATCTCATCTCGAGCAAGTCACTGCACCTTCACGCCCGTCTGCTCCAGGTGTTCCGTCCAGACCGACAGGTATTGATCATTTTTCGTTTAACATTTGCGAAGATCATCTGATTGGCGATTTACTGTGGAAGTCGAAAATAACAGGTTTCCTCAACCACGGCATCGTCTGGGGTGATCTTGTCATCCAGCCCATGGCTGGTATGGGTGTCGCCTCGTACGTTGCGCGCAGAGTGCGATGGTTACGCGCACGCAAGTTTACAGTACTAGTTGCGACACTTGTTGAACCGGGTGTCGAATCTATCCTGTGTTGTGCATACCTCGGATTTGCGCTCACGACTTTGCCTTGGTTCCATCGTAACTTGGGCATTCCGCAAACGTGGACCGCTGGTGGCTGCATTTGGCTGATTGCCATGACTTCATGGCTGACAGTGGACTGGTTTATCTTTCAACATCTTCATACTGGCAAGTCAATGAAGACGGATGCGAGCACGCCAAAGTTTGCTCAAGGCACCCTGAGAAGCGGCGGCATGAACAAACGGCCATTCAAAGAATGGCTGCCGGCCTGGATTGGCCGTGAGGTCCTGGCGCTCCCTATTTGGACGATTGCCGTGCTGTTGGGAACGACTGTAAGTTGGCGCGGAAGATCATTTTCCGTCAACATGAACGGTGCTGTCAAGGCCATCGGCGACAAAGACATGCCTGTCAGGCCGCTGCTCACAACACCAGAGCTGGAACGAGCACGACCTCGAAGCAAGGATCGGCTCGACTAGACGATGCAGGGCCTAGCAAGTGGCACCAGTATTGCCTTTTGACAATGGCAAGGCTAGATTTAACGACGGCTTGATGAACCTGTTGCCTTTGAAATACCCAGTTGCAGGCCAGCCGATTTGAGAGAGCCATTGCTATGTATATGACTAGAAAGCAGCTGTTAGTGAAAAATAGATTAATTCGATACCCCAATATGAAACCCCCAGAGTATGGACCCAGAGAGGCACCAAAGGCCATCTGCGAAAAATAAACTTTGCCAGTTTGTGTACAAACACGCAGAGACATTGCGAATCACCGTCTAGAGAAGTCCTGGACGGTATCCGCATATGCCATGTTGATTAGTCGCAGAATTGAATGCCGATGAGGCCAACGAGGCATGAAGCCCAGTTGAGTAGCGGTCCCGTGTTATTTTCTTAGACAATGGATCATTTTCAGCTAAAAACATTGGGGTACTGGGCACCCACACCGCATAATTGCGCTTCAGAGTACTGCTCTAGTTGGAGATGGGCATCGGTGGGCAACTTCTGAAGTAGGATTGTGGATTTCGCACAAGTACTGTTTCTGGGGCGCGGGGTGGGTTGCAAGATTACATGGTCTAGACGTTTTAATGATATGGGGACTCTTCGTGAGGGATATTTAAGAGCTTTTCCTTATGATGATCACACCCGCTGTTGGAGTAGCTGCTGCTGGTACAAGCTATGTGTGTGTGGGTGATCAGTCAGGCACGTCAGGGAGCGAGGCTGGCTTGTGGGGACGACGAGTACGCTCATGGGCTGATACGTCTGGGTCGCTAGCCAAGGTCTGGAGCAACTGGAGCATCAATAGCCGCCTGTTTATTTGCCAGCGCCGATTCGGGTACTGAAGAATGAGATTCGAGCGGCGACCGAAAATGTTCACACAGCGCTACTTAGCGGGTGAAGCAGCCGGCATAGTGGCGGTGGCGGCGGACAGAGATCCCTCTGTCCGGGCTAGGGGCGTGGGTAATAAGGGGGATCGAATCATGTCATTCGGAAAGCCAAGAGAGAGGAAAAAAGCCAGTGGCTTGCAGAGTTGAGCCCCAACTGGGCACAGGAAGCGGGGAGGCATTCTCATTTCCGTGCCGACGACAGTGCAACTACGAAGAGTATGGAGTACTCGTGCCCGCCCCCACTTTGGCCGCCTCATAGAGCCAGGCAAGCTGGCTCATTGAGGCACCCTCAAAGAGGGTGCTCCCCACCAAATTCGTCACCCCACCAAATTCGTCATTTTTAATGGTGTAAATAGCTTCAATTCAATAGCATAATACCCGACGCACACGACCGTTTTTTTCATGTACAAAAAGCCTCTCGAGTACTCCAGCCTTCTGTTTATCTCTAGCTTTTTTTGTAGCTTCTTTAAACACTCTAAACGCCACCTATTACGCCGCGCGCTTATAGCGCGCTACTTAAGTTATAATCTCTTATTCCTCCTTTAATTCCTTATCCTAAATTATATAGTGAGCTTACTTAACTAAAAGGGTGCCACTATATTACAATTAATAAGATTTTTTTAACCTATTAGCCTAGAATTATTATTTTCTAATAGTCTAGCGCTAGGCATCCTATTAAAGCTACTAACTTATAGCGGCGTAGTATAAGGAGCCTTTAATTAAGGCTTATACTTTACTTATTAAATTAGTATTAAAAGGGCTATTTTATAATGCTTTTATAACTTAATTTGCTAGCTAATTAGCTTAGTGTAATATATAAGGAGTATTAAATAGAGAGGAGCTATTATAAGGCTATAACCTCTAAGGTGATAGTGTATAAGTGTTACGAACGCTCCTA
>JAPFSE010000866.1:0-12884 GCA_030777785.1 Beauveria caledonica | reverse complement strand
CAATCGTCACTGGCCACCGCTGCCAGTCGCGGTCCCAGTCGAGCGGGATCGGCACCGCCCCGAGCCACGCGCCCGCCGCCGCCCCGACCAGTGCGCCAAACGCCTCGTCCAGCGGCGCCGTCGCGCCCGCCACCGCGACCAGCGCCGGCCGGTCCAGCCCCCGCGCGTGCACCACCGGAAACACGCCCAGCAGCGCAAAGTGCGCCGCGCACAGCGTCGTGTGCGCCGTGTGCGAGAGGAACGGCGCGCCAAAGAGTACAAATAACGCGTACAAGGCCGGGACCGTCAGCGTCGAGAGGAGGAGGGCGATGATGGCGCTCTGCGAGTGGGGGGTGGTTGACGGTTAGCATGAATGTCTGAGATTGCCCAGTATGCCCGCGTAAAAGTCTTGTAGTCCAAGATTTCGACTTGTATGTGTAGAGAAACGTACGGAAATGGGATTGGCTCCTCCGTCATTCTTGCGGGCCTTTTCGCCCGGCCGCGGCTTCTTGCCCGCCTGGCCCGGCGACCCGGCGGGCGGGATGCATAGCACGGTGTAGACGGCCTGCACGGCTGCCACCACCGGCAGCGCCCTCCACAGCGTCGACGCAGGGTCGGCGACGAGATTGTCCATCTGCCACGCCAACAGGCCCAGCAGCACCGCGACGCGGCCCACGGAGACGCCCTTGGCCAGCGGCGAGTCGTACACGGGCACCGGGTGCAGCAGGATCTTGGGCTTCGCTTCGGCGGCCTCGGGGCCGGGGCCGGCAGCGGCCGTCGTTGTCGTCTTGGCCGAGGACATGAGTGTTGGATGGGTGTGCGGTAGACGTTGTATTTGTCCAAGGGCCGTCAGGGTGAGCTTTGCGCGCCAATATGTGATGGAAATGGCTGCATCTCCATCGCGAAGTCACGTGCCACTACCGGCTGGTTTGACGGGTACAAATAACTAAGCCGTCACCCTGTTACATTTTAATGTGGATGACTAGGAGAAGAATCTCAATGAGCAGTTCAAGAGAAAATTGTTTTGAATGTAGTTTTGAGTAATATTCATTGCTTGCCTCAGCTGATCAGTCGCTCAGGGCAGTCATCTGGTTGGCCGAGGCAGGTTCTAGAAGACGAATCAGGCACAACACCAGAAGCATTTTTCATTTCAACGGTCCCCGGATTTTCCCAAAAGCATATTAAAAATCCAATTCATTGATTCGTCTTTGATTGGATTCACATGCGTCATCTGGGCCTTTTCGAAGGTCCCCAATGGTCTACCGACTAATATCAGGCCACATCCGGGCCGCCTCAGCACAGTAAGCATTCCGCAAAGAACCGCATCTTTCCCCCCGCGACCCGCCCGGCTGGCTGGCGGCCCTGCAAAATGGTGCCACAATCGCTGCGACTCACCCAGACTCTGCGCCCTTGGTGGTGTGATTCGCGGGTGCCCGCCCAGCGCTTTGGCTCGTCTCGCCGTCGTGTCGGCCCATGGCGCCTGAAGACGGCGTGCCAGAGCCCGGCGAGGTCTCTTTTCTTTTCCTTTTTTGGTTCAAAGGGCGGCGCGGGCTATTATCGTGGTATAGAGCGTATCGGGGGGCTGCGGCCGGGAGGAGCCATGGCGTAGACGAAGGCGAGGAAAGAATACAAAAAGGTGCCGCAGAGCCGCGTAGATTTGCATATTGCATTATCTTGCATCATCAAGTCCATCACTTTAAGAAAAATCTCTACTCATTTCTGTCTACATACGAGCCCTCACCACTCACTCCCATCGTCGAGCTAGCAACCAACAACTCTACTCTTAACGACTCTTTGACGAGCCTTTATACCTATCTCTCGAATTACCAACAAAATGCTACCTGCTGCTCGTATCATCGGCCGCCGCCACTTTTCCATACTGCAATCAATGCGCGCTGTTGGCCGCTCCATGGAGTCGCATCCCTTTGAGCGTCTGTCCAAGACTCAAAAGTCGGCGCCCGCCAACTGGGCCGGCGAAGCGAAGCGTTTCGGCGTACAAATATCAATGTAAGTCATGTGCTCTTCCTCTTATACCGGAAATCATTGTCTCATGCTGACTGTTGTCAAGGTTCGTTCCTGGTATTGGCCTGCTGCTTGGCTGGCCGTTGCTCGCCGCCAAGGCTGTCGATGGCCATGTCTAAGGCGCAGTCGGTGACCAACATTTACACAAGCAGCTACGAAAACGATACTCTGGAAAAAGAGGCATGACTCATTTTTCAACCCTCATAAATTCCCTTTGTTATGCATCACTACCCCCGGCGTTTGGGCGGGCATACTGCCATCAAGGAATATACATGTCTTTGGCAGTTGAGGATTACATCTCCATTTAGCTAGCTTTTCAAATAAGAAATCAAAGCCAATATCTTAAAGGCAAGCTCAACAATGAAAAGTTATTCATTGCTTTCATCTTGCGTCTGCAACTCGTTGCATGCACACACTCCTCGTGGTGGGATTCTGCGTGGAATCTCTCGAGCATTGTACTGCCCTGGTTCGTACCAAATTGCTACATGTACATTAATACTTTGTGGACATGATCTTACATAGATCGCCACCAGTAGCCATCATCACCAGCACCAGTAAGGCAGTGGCATTTCCCCGCATTGCACGGCGACGATTCATCACCCGTCGCCTCCCCCACACAACACTAGTGAAAACCGGCAGCAATCTCCGAGAGCCTGGTACTAAATACTTTGTACATAGAAACGTCCTGCAAGCTGCTAGAACTATTTCCAAATTACCCAGGCATTGTTGAGCAACTCCTGTCTTGGACTCCCTTCTCCCCTCCGTGTGAGAGAGTGCCTGTATAACGACTGTGCCAGCAATGGACGGTACAGAGACGAAGCGCGATGCCTCACCCGACGTCGACCAGGTCGAGGATATTTTTCCACGGGGCATTACGGATCGAACCGAATTCGCGGAGTCGCCATGCCGCCTCTGCTCGTCCGTCTGAGCGGTAAAAAGTGCGCTAGGCTGGAGCGCCTCTGTGGTGAAAGACTGACCTTTGACTACTCACGATGGTCATTTGCATGTTCATGCTTGAACTACACGGACTGATGAGGATACTAATTCAATTATACAATCTACAGAGGCTAGCCTTGTTGGCAGAAACAACATTGCCGCCGCGAGGCCGGCAGGGTCCGAGCAGGATCTGAAGCTCAATGCCAGCGCCACCCAAGTTTCAGTCGGTTAGATACTCTCAAGGGGTGAACAGAATCTGCTCATAGATGAGGAGATAGACTGCCGTTGGCACCCTGTTTATTGGCTATCTCAAACTTACTGTTGGATGAGATGGGAAAGCCGGGCATCCACCCCTACTGCGCAAGATGCACTTTTCGAAACCCATGCTGACTATTATAGCTACTAACACACTTGTATCACTAGATGGCCGTTTGGGGTGCCATATCAGCAGCTACAACCGCAGTGCACAGATTCGGGGTCTTGTTGGCATGTCACTTTTTTCTCGGCTTCGTCGAAGCCACCTGTTTCGTATGGGGGCTCCCATGGCCTGTATCAAGTCTAGTTGTGATTGCCATGAAGGTCTAACAGCAAGTATGTAACTCAACGGCATGCGGGGAAACGACATTTTGTACTTGAGTACTGTTTGTGATGATTGCAGATGATTTTCGTCTTGCATTTGCCCAGTCGCGGCGGCCCGCAGTTGTTGATCAGCGAGGCGAAGTGACCAATGGCATATCGGCGACCTTGACAGTGAATGATGCAGGGCGGAACAATGTGTTACACACAAGGCTTTGGCAAGTTGCACAAACATGGTCTCTGTATTCACTTTTTGTTTGTTCCGCCCGTCATGAAGGTATGTAACATATACAATGGGAAAGCCTGCCGTTTCTAATTTGAGCAAGCTGAGAGATGACGTGCATGAGGGACAGACCGCGTTGAAGATAGATGGATGGGTCAGAGTAGCTTGCCGTCCGCATAGGTGAATAGGCCCATTGTTACATGCTTGAATGGTCATGAATCAGGAACAAACGACACCAAAGAAGACGATTCATGACACTCTGCAGAGCAAGATACTCTTCATTTGCTGGTTCCTGAAATCTTTTGCTCGAGTTCTTGGCAGTGGACACAATACGAGGGGCTTTGTTAGGGCCAGGTTTCTGGTCCGTTTCAGTAGTGGCAAACGAGGCACGGCGGGGAGGTTTTATTCTAACAAGAGGGAAAGCAAAAGCATCAGTGTGCTGCTGTCGATGGTTTCAGCAGATGGAGCGCGTTTCACAAGGGCAGAGTGTGTGATGTTGTGATGTAACTGCCATGTCGGCCATTTCGTTGACCGACACATACCTTTACTTGGCGGGAGAGTACCAGCGGTGTAAAGTGGTGCCAGGGAAACACAAAGCTGAAAGCGGATTATTGCTTGGTTTCACGCGACTCCATCTGTGATGGAGAGGTAATTCGCGGAGAGCTGATTGAATTGATTGAGTTGATTGAGTTGATTGAGTTGGATGTTGAAGATGGTGATGGGTTATGATTTGAAAGGAACCATGACTTGCATGCAAGTCTATAAAATGGGACGCTCAAGCCCGTTGGCGAGTTGCTGCCAACTGGTAGGACTAAGTTATTAGGTGGGAAGACTGTTGGTGCAGAGCACCTGCTGGAGCTGAAAATGAGTCCATCTGGTTCTGGAAACGAGATGCTCAGAGGGGTCTGTGCCGCCAATGACAGAAGCCAGCCGGCCTACCGCATCCGCGTTGAGCGGTTGGCGGAACACTAGACTCCGCTTTAATCTTAAAATGCTCCAGGGCCGGGAAGCTCAAAGTGAGATGAGAAGATGGGCATTGAGAGAGCAAGGGCGGGCCGGTACGCACATGTGCATGAACAGCTTGCCAGGGCCCAGGGCTGAGTCGAGGTTCTCAAGCCTATTTATTGCGTGTCGCGACAATGCAATGCCCAAGGTCAATGCCAACTCAGTGCCAGAATGTCCCGGCCCAGCTGTTGACCAGGAGAGCTTCGTCTAGTGTACCGTCAGATGGTTGGGTGGATGATTCAATCCAGGCTGCACACTGTAAGTTAATGTATATGTTTGGAAAAATGTTTTAAAGGGACGATGCGTTTAGTTACTGCGGAACTATCAACGTTAGTGTCACTGACTACGGAGTAATTAGCTAATGGGGCGATTCATCCAAGCGAGCACTTGAGCAGCACGGACGGCCGCATACGGTGACCGCCTGAACGTACGAACAACAAGACGGGTAGGTGTCAAAATGCTACTTATTAGTGCGATGGGGCAGCATTGAGCGCCGCAAAGTCAAGATATCATGGCATTGGCATATTTGTTAGTCGCAGGAGATACGCAAAGGTGGGAGGAGGGAGGAGGGAGGAGGGAGGAGGGAGGAGGGAGGAGGGAGGAGTCGGAGCCACACAATACAATCAGAGAAGCAGATGCGCCGCTGCAGAAGAAAGCTGTGGTACCAATTCGTAATTTCATTATTAAATAGCAGTTTGCAATGATGCGCATAAGCGAGTGATATGATGGAGAAGTCCGGGTCGGGGTTGTGCAGGGGCCCTTTTTCCCGATCGGTTATTAGCGATTGTAATTAGCAGCAACAAATCAAAGATGCAAGCCGTCATGAGTGGGAGTATTCAGGACGAGGGCCAGTTGAAGAGAAATAGAGATTGGCAAAGTCTGTTTCCAGGCCCATCTTTGTTGTCCTTTTACGGACGCGATGTTGTGATGTGGACTTTACTTTACGGAACAGGGTGAATCTGGTGCAATGAATCGATAAAGAACAAAGGATAATGATGCACAGTACTCCGTAGCAACGGGTTAAGAACAAACATTCAAATAGTACCAGAGCAACATCGGATGAGGAAATGACTGACCCATGAGTTGGGCGTGTCTCACCGATCACAATAGGATAGGTGACCTGGAGAGTTGACGGTGGAAGGACGCGAGGTACCTGCGAGTCGACGTCGAGGTACATAAGGAGCTTCTGTAGAGGAGGGGAGGGTCGCTGTGACTGGGCTAGGGGGATATTTAATATGAGATGGTTGGCCAATCGAAGGGCTGGATTTCATCAAGCCTGCAGCAGGGTGCTACACTGGAACTAGTTTCCGGCTGCAGGACAGGCAAGGGAGACAGGAAATGATGATGGCAGGCAATTTTAATTTTTTGACCTCGACAGCCCTCTCCACATTGTCAGGTGTGATGGGAATTTCTGTGCTCGTCGAGGCCGTCGCTCGTGTACCTGCTTTTTGTCGACGCTGGCGGCTGCAAGTATTTAGGACGGCCTGTGGACAGTCGGTCGGTCTGAACCCAGCCACACGAGGCAAACAGGCACCCCGCAGGTATAGCGTACGCAGTCCAGTATTTGTTCATCATTGTTCATCATTGCCAGCCAGAGAGTTTTAATCAGGTACGACCGCGTGCGCCGCAGATGGGTACAAGCGGCCGGCCGTCCACTAAAAGCTCACCGACGCCCGCCATCTCGCCCTCCCCTGTAATCAATTTAGCTCAGCTTCCTGTGGCCTGCTTCCCTGCCAAGTACCTCTGCTAACTGGCACAAGTACCTGCCCTCCCCCCAACCTGTCTTGCCTTGATTCCCTTCTCTTGTTAGCCAGCCAGCCTTCTCTGCGCTTGCTCTTGCTCTTGCTCTTGTTCCCCATTTCCCTCGATAATCTCCTCATTGCACACCAACCCGTTCGACTCTTTTCTCTTGCTTTTCGAAGCCTCAACAGCCTCGACCTCTTTGCTGCTTCTTCTCCGAGTCGCCATCCCGTCGATATTGTGTGCAGCTCCGGAATTGGTCGCTTGATTTCCCATCGACATCCCTCTCAGCATTGGCAGACCCTAGCGCGTTGCTGTGCCAGTATCGTACCGCCCGCCAATTCGCCCAGCCACCACACCAACCCCCGAGCCACTGAACCACGACAAGCCCGACACAACGAAAGCGCACCGAGAAAAAAAAAATAGTTGTGGACGAATCTGCCCGTCGAAGCATACTAAGGGCTGCCACATTCGATTTCTTTCACTACATTCTAGACGGGCGCAAAACCTATCCACGTTGTTTGACGAACCGAACCCCTCGACAGTGCGCGTCTCGTTGCTGGACCCGGTTCCGCAAACAGCATCCCCGACGAGCCCTCCCGCTTGGTTCGCCCTCGACACAGAGCTCACGCACTGTCCCCTTTGATCGCGGGGCAAGTGCCGATTCTCTCATATTCAAAAGACTGCGGGCTTGCTTGACTCCAATCCCTCTAATCTACTCCATTCTCCGCAGTCGCGATGGGCTCGACCGACTTTGGCAACTTCAATGTACCAGAAACCCTCTCAATCGCCATCAGGCATGTTTGCTAACTTGACACTCGACAGAAATTCTGCAGAGATTCTACTCTACCAGTCTGCAACGTGAGTGCACAACACGTTTTCCGAATCCTCGCAACCACAATGCTAACATTATCCAGCTTCTAACAGATAAGCGCAACCAAACGGGACCATGGGATGGCTGCCAATTGACCGGAATCCCCCTCAGTGGAGGTCGACACCTCGGTAACCTTGGCTCCATCCTCCTGGCTGCTATTGCCATTCTCACATCCGTCTTCTTGCTGCTCAAGTCGGACAAGAAAAAGGCAGCTGTTGGCCGAAGGTTTGCAAAGCTCGCGCCCATCAAGTTGCTTGCAGACGCTAACAAGAGGTGCAGGGAAATGCAAGTGTTCCTCATTGGCTATATTATCATAAGCATTTGTGAAATCTTTTCCGTCGGCGAGTTCCCGCTCTCTGGCAAAGTCCGCGTCGTACGTTGCGCTGTTCGCACCAACACCGACAAATACTGACCGTTTCTCAGGCCTTTAGCGCTATTCACATTGGTATGATTACTGCCACGACCTGGATTCTCATGCTCAACGCTGTAATCGGTTACCAATTGATTGATGACGGCACTGTGCTCTCTTTGAGTCTCGTTCTTGCATCCGCCGCCGCCTTGTTCATTGGTACCGGCTACATTGCTCTTGATACTGGCTTCGGCTTCACTGGATTCTGGGACTCGAGCTATGCCCTGCCTAACCGCAACATTGCTCTCTACGTCCTCTATCAGCTGGTGCCCCTCATCTTTCTCGTCGCTTTCTACGTCCTCGAGGTCATTCTCGTCCTTCGCATCCTTGGCGAAATTCGTCCCATGCTCTACCTGACCGGCGCTGCTGTTCTATTCGCCATCGGTCAAGTTTTCAACTATACTATTTCGCCCCATATCTGCAACGGAACCAGCGGCAAAATCGACGGTGCTCTGTTCCAAACTCTCTTCACCCTCTTGTCCGTCGTTGCTGTCTGGGCTTTTTGGTCCAGCATCACCGAGGATGACTGGTCAACCCAGGAGAGCACATACCCCTAACCCACCTCGACTCTGATCCTATCCTTAGACCCATTACTTTTCTTTTCGGCAAACGGCGTTAATTACGGAGGGGCTACTGTTCACTGCATTTCTACTCTTGATTTTCTTATTATTACCGATCTTCTATTTATCGGCGCTTTCCAGGCAGCAGGAACACCTCACACAACACTCATACTCGACACGCATAATCAATAATCTTCTCGCCAATGGTGCTCTTGCAGGCCTGGATACCACGACGCCAAACAATACTACCCTTTGCCGCTCTCAATAGCGGACCAACTTGAGAGAACCAGCTTGGTTACAACTCACGGAGCTTTGCTTTGCATATGACTGAAGTGGTTCAATTTCTGATTACGACGAACATGTATTCGTATGGAGCAAAAAGCAAGACGCGACGTGGAGGACGAGAGGATATTTGTTCACTTCTAAGACTAACGCGCTGATGAACCAGCTGCTGTATTGATTTACATACGTTCGTAGTATACCCCAGATGCAACTAATGCTCATGTAGCTTAGCAATCAATCAACTATTGCTTTGATGATATTGCCACGCCTCGATTTTGTATCAGAAAAGAATTAATGGCTACTAACTTTTTTTATGAATATTGAAAATAAAATGTTAGAAATCAATGCTGTAATGCTTTGGCTCTGAGTGGTGAGTGGTCGCTGTGGGGAAGGCTTTTGGGTGATGCAAGGCCAAGGCTAAAGCTTTCTGCCGGTGCACCTTCACCTTCAACTTGACGCCACCACTTGCTCGCAGCCAGGCAGGACTTGTTCCTTGCATTACTCCTCACGGCGCGTCTCTCCATTCTCCAAGCTTGTCGTTTACTTCATCTTGCACAGTCAGGGACCAGCACGCAGCATGGCCGATTCCGACGGCGAGTTTGTCGCCGACAACATGTCGGACGACCTCATGGACCACACCATCGAAGACGAGGATGACGATCACGACCACCATGCCCCGGCGGGCAGGCGACCCTCACGATCCGGTGGCCCATCCGGCAGTGGACGGCCGAAGCGTAGCAAAAAGGACAGCGGCGGCAGCCGCAAGAAGAAGAAGAACACGGCGCAGGCTTGGGAGAAATCAAAACGGACATGGGAGATGGACCTGCCCGAGGAGGGCGAGGACGGGACGCTAGACCTGACGACGCTCGAGGCGGAGAAGAGGCGGCGGCTGCGGCGCGACACGACGCCGTTACAGCGCGGCATCATCCGGCACCTGATGCTGGTGCTCGACATGTCGTTTGCCATGGCGGACAAGGACCTGCTGCCCACAAGGCACCGCCTGACGCTGCGCTACGCGGCCGCCTTTGTGCGCGAGTTTTTCGAGCAGAATCCCATCTCCCAGCTGGGCATCGTCGGCATGCGCGACGGCGTGGCGGTGCGCGTGAGCGACCTGGGCGGCAACCCGGCTGAGCACCTCGAGCGGCTCAAGGCCCTCGAGGGCCAGGATCCGCAGGGGAACCCTAGCCTGCAGAATGCGCTGGAGATGTGCCGTGGCGCACTCTTGTACGTCGTTATCTGTTTCTTGAGGTGAACTGGCATATGTTAACAAGTAGCTGCGCAGCCATGCACCGTCGCACGGCACCAGAGAGGTCCTCATCATCTACGGCGCGCTCCTGTCCAGCGACCCCGGCGACATACACGACACAATGACGAGTCTCATCAGTGACCGGATCCGCGTTTCCATCGTCGGCCTGTCGGCGCACCTTTCGATCTGCGCGGAGCTGTGCTCGCGAACCAACGCGGGCGACGCGTCGCAGTACAACGTCGTCATGGACGAGGTACACTTCCGGGAGCTGTTTCTGGCCGCCACGACGCCGCCCGTCACGCGCACGCGGGAGCAGAGCACGGCCAGCCTTCTGATGATGGGATTCCCCTCGCGGGTGCTCGCGCCCGGCGGCGCCGTAAGCTACTGCGCCTGCCACAACAAGCCCTGCCGCGAGGGCTTCCTATGCACGCGCTGTGGCAGCCGCGTCTGCCGCCTTCCCGCCGAGTGCCCCGCGTGCGGCCTGACGCTCATCCTCTCGACTCACCTGGCGCGCTCCTACCACCACCTCTTTCCGCTGCGCAACTGGGTTGAGGTGCCGTGGGCCGACGCCGCGCGATCCGCAGCGTGCTTTGCCTGCCAGTGCCCCTTTTCCACGCCGCCGCGGACGTTTGCGGGGGCCGTCAACGGAGAGAAGCATGTTGATACGCAGGAGACTGAGCGCCGGCTGGCGGCAAAGGGTGTCAGTGAGAGCGGGCGGTATGCGTGCGAGGTGTGCGGGAACCACTTTTGCATAGACTGCGACGTGTACGCGCATGAGGTTATACACAACTGTCCCGGATGCCAGAGTAGCGTGCAGCCGCCGCAGGATAATGGTGCGCAAACGAATGGGCATGATTCGAGCAACGGGCACACTAACGGCGCCATGGCGATTGATACGTAACATGATACCGTTGTGACGTGGGCCACCTGGGTATAGAGCGGCAAGAAACGGCATTCGCCAGAGGGTATATGTTGAAGACTGGATGGCGTTGAAGCATTTAATCATGGGTTTTTCGAACGGGAAAAAAAAGGCCAGGCAAGGCCACAGTACGCGTATGTCTTGGAGCTTGTAAATTTATGGATTTGCACATTTTAGCATAGTAATAGGCGCATATACGGGTGTAAAGCACAAGTACGTCAGTTTTCAAACGGAGTTTGATTCTATTCTTGGGGACTTTTTTTTTCAATGTATTATTGTTCTTATTTAGCTCAAATAAAGAGACTTTGATAGGAGTCGGTGCTCATAAATCCGAGCAGTTGGAAACAAACCTGGCTATGTACCGTGCAAATGCCATACGAGTGTATATCATGAAGAAGCGTGCTAACAATCAAATGAGAGTCTTGCGTGCGAAAACCTTGCACCACTCTTCGCAACAAGGTCAAGTTTGCAAAACAAAAGAAGGTGACGTAACCGAGTTACACGACAAGACGAAAGAAAATCTTTGCGGTTTGGGGCGGGGGGAGAGGGGAATTCCTGCAAGCAGCACTTGCTTTACAGGTTGCCACGCTCGGCCTGCTCACGCTCAATAGCCTCAAAGAGGCTCTTGAAGTTGCCGGCGCCGAAGCCCTCAAAGTGGTTGCGCTGGATAATCTCAATGAAGACGGTGGGGCGGTCCATGAGAGGCTTGGTGAAGAGCTGGAGCAGGTAGCCGCCCTCGTCGTAGTCGATGAGGATGTTGAGGCGCTGGATGGTGTCGAGATCCTCGCGCAGCTCCCAGGCGCGCTTCTCCGTCTTGAGGCGGTGGCGCATGGTGTCGTAGTAGGTGGGCGGGACGTTGATGAAGTCGACGCCGCGGGCGCGCAGGGCGGTGACGGCGCCGATAATGTCCGTGGTGAGGAGGGCAATGTGCTGGACGCCGGGCCCGCTGTTGAAGACGACGTACTCTTCAATCTGCGACTTCTTCTTGCCGGGCGCGGGCTCGTTGATGGGCATCTTGACGAGGTTGTTGGGCGACGCCATGACGACGGAGGAGAGCGCGGAAAATTCGGTGCTGATTTGGTTGTCGTCGACGGACCAGAAGCGGTGGAAGGAGAGCGCCGTCTCGTAAAAGGTGCACGCGGCGTTCATCTCGTCCCAGTCTTGGTTGCCGACGCAGTGGTCGATGCGGGCGAGCGGCACCGCCGGCGCGCTGACGCTGCCGGTCGACGGCTTTCCGGCGCGGAACCCGGGCAGAAACGTGCCCGTGTAGCCCGCGCGGTTGACGAGCGTGTGCGTCGTGTCGCCATACGTGCGGATCACGGCCGTCGTCACCGCGCCGTGCTCATCGTCGGTGACGGTCCGCGGCGGCTGCACCGCCGCCGCGCCGCCCCGGACGGCACCATCAAACACGGCGGCGACGTCGTCCACCTCAAAGGCCACGTCCTTGACGGCGTCGCCGTGGCGCTCCAGGTGCGCGTACATGTCGACGAGCAGCTGGCGCTCGTCGGCGGACATGCGGGCGGCCTCGGCGGCGGGCAGGTGCGCGGCGGAGCGCAGCGGCGAGGTGAAGACGAAGCGCACGGCGTGGTTGGACACGACGTACGAGGCAAAGAAGCGCGAGCCCGTCTCGAGACCGCGGTAGGCCTCGACGTGGAAGCCAAACAGCGTCGTGTAGTACGAGGCGGCCTGCTTGGCGTTGCCTACCCACCAGGTGATGTGGTCGTAGCCGGTGAAGTTGCCGACGGGCGCGGCGGCGTCGGCGGGGCGGGAGAGAGTGGCGATGGCGGAGGGAGCCATGATGGGAATGTGAAGCGGTTGGTGTGATGGGTGTTGGTGTTGGCTTATAGGAGAGGGAGAAAGGTGGTGGTGCTTATTGGAGGTGGCGATGCAAAGCACTTGCACTGTGAAGGTAAACCAGTTTCTAGTCTGTTGGAGTACTGGGAATAGATGGACAAGATGGATGTACAGGGTTTAGAGTACCAGGTGTTTTTAAAGAAGCAGAAACAATCTAGTGTCGAAGAAGGGGGGGTCTCAGAAGTTTTATAAAAGCCCGGGGGGGGGGGGGGGGGTAAAGGCAAGGTTCGCTCGGTCGGCTTAGCTGGAGAAAAAATGT
>JAPFSE010000865.1:0-27211 GCA_030777785.1 Beauveria caledonica | reverse complement strand
GCGCCCGCCTGCGCGCCCTGCCAGGTCAGGCGGCCGCGGAAGCCCGCGGGCTCGATGAGTCGAAAGTTGCTGCTGAGTAGAGCGTCGGCCCCGGGGGCGTCGAGCCGTATGGGCTGCGTGAGCGGGTACTGCGCACACCAGGCCTCGCCGGCTTCCGCCTCGGCCTCGGTCGAGTTGTTGGCCGGCGAGGCGTCATAGCCGCTGAAGATAGCCGGCGGCGGCGGGAACAGCGACGTGTCCGGCACGGCCGCCTCCCAAGCGTGCTGCGGCGGCGGCTGCGAGGGGTCGTCCTGCGGCGGCGCTATCCAGCCCGCGTTATCGTGGCTCTTGCCCGGGGGCGGGCCGGGCGGCGGCGCGTACTCGTCCTGCGCTTGCTGCGACGGCCGGTGTGACGGTGGAGGGCCGGGAGGAGGCGCAAAGTCGTCCTGTGGCCGCTGGGTGTGCGACGGCGGAGGGCCGGGAGGAGGCGCGTACTGCTCCTGTCCCGTTGTGCCGTAGTTGTTGGGCGCCGACCCCCCGACGCCGGCGTTGTTGAACTGATCCTGGCCCGGACGGTTGCTGTAGGGGTTGTTGCTGGCAAAGCTGCTCATCTTGTGGTCTTTTCTGCTGCTTTTGTTATCGGTGTTGTTGTTGTTGTTGCTCTGACTCTGGTAGTTTTGAGCCGGTCGTGGCGGCGGATCGTCAGACCTCTCATTCTTTCCTCCGAAACACATGATGACGTCTTGAGTCGATGTGACTTGCTCAATGTAGGCTGAGTTGGGGTAAGACTGAGACGACTTGTGCTGCCGTTACGGGCTCCGGTGCCAAGGTAGGGTGTTGACAGGACAAATGTGCCTTTGAGAAGAGCTGTAGCGCAAAGGCGGGAACAAGGCAAATATATATGGAAAGTTGATCAATGTACGTAGCCGCCTTGCGTCGCTCGCTTGCCATGTACAAGGCTAGCTAGATTGGGGCTGAGGCCGCCAAGCCAGCGCCTCCTCGTGGCGGAGCTGCTTTTTCGCGGGGCACAGGGCGCACAGCAGCCAGTGTACGTACGGTGTAGGCAGCAATGACATGCACAAGTCAAATCATATTACTTCCGTACAGGTGGCGTAATCAACTTTCGGTGTAGGTTTTAATACCTCAAGGCAAATTTTGTTCATGTACTTGGTCTAGAGCTCGAGTATTGTTTACATTCGACATTGGCCTTTCCAGTAAAAAGAACAAGATGAAAATGGTTCCATGCTTCGTCCAAAAAAAAAAAAAAACAAGAAAGCTATTCCGGACTTTCGTGAAATACCCATCATCTCTACTTAAGCGCCCCAGCTGCTCGCTTCGTTGGGGTTCGGGTAGAAGAATGCCACGACGGCAATAATCACATAGACAGCACACAACAGCGCTCCTTCGAGATAGTTACTACGACCGTCCAAAACGAGAAAGTTGACGATGAAAGTCGACACAAAGAGACAAACCGTCTCAAACAGCGTGAAATACAGCGTCATCTGGCGATCCATGATCCAGCCCAGAATGACAATCAGTGGCGTGACAAACAGGGCAATCTGAATAGAACTACCAACGGCGACGCCGATGGCCAGATCCATTTTATTCTTCATCGCGACCGTAATGGCAGTGACGTGCTCGGCGGCGTTGCCAACAATCGGAAGAATGATGAGACCAATGAAGATTTCACCGACGCTGGACGACTCGCCAGTCACGTCCTTGATGGAACCAACCAAGAACTCGGCACAGGCCGCGACCAGGCCGGTTGTGATCAGAAGAAGAACAACGGCCGCCCACTTGGTGAGATGGCCATCGTCGGCAACCTCGGAGTCGGTGGCTGCAGGAACAGTGCCGGTGCGGAAAGTTGACAGAGGGACTTGTGCGGGGAAGAAGCCGCCAGGAGCACGCACAAATTGCTGGGGCTGAGAAAGCCTATCCGGCAGCGAGTTGGTGCGACGAATACCGTAACGAACGCGGGGAACGGGACCAGGAGCGGCGGCAGGAAACAAATCGGTAGAGTCAGGCTTCTGAACAAAGACGCTGGGGGCAAGATTGCGGACAGAGATGGTTCGAAAAGCTTGAAAAGTAGGGCGCTTCGTCGCTCCGACTGGCTGTGTGTGAGTAGCACCGTCGCCAGAGGGGAGGGGCGGGACTTGATCCTCCTCAACCGTGGGCGGACTGTAGTTGGGCAGTGCAAAGTCGATGCGCTTGGGCTCGGTGTCGTGTTGAGCCGAGAGAGTACCCGTCTCCGCAGGCTGGCCGTTGCCAGACAGACCATCGCGGCGGCGGGAGTACCTGTGGCGTCCCTTGCCGAGACGATGCTTGTGACGACGACGCTCTTTACCATGTTTGCTCGGGACCTCGTCCTCCTCAATGGCCTCTTCCGCATTCTCGACCGAAGGCATTCTGGGGAAGAACGGGGGCCTGGTCGAGGATGTTTCGGAGTGTCCGGCGTCGTCTTGGGGACCGCCCGTGTTGTTGGTTGCGATGGAGGAAGAGCGGCAGTCCTTGTCGTAGCCATCCTGGGATGTAGTAGAGGACTTGGTACGGCGTCGGGGGCGAAGAACCTTGCGCATCTTCTTCCGGACAGTGTTTCTGGAGCGGCTCGAGTCGTCTGAATCGGAATTGGACGAGGAGCTCTCGTCGGAGCTGGAAGAGTTGAGCCAGCCAGCAGCAGGGCCAGGAAGGGCCTCGGCATCCACAATGTGCTGGGGTGTCGACTCGTACATGTATGCATGGGACTTGAGCTGGAAGAGCAGGTACATGATGTAGACAATGAGCAAGATGACACTAGTGCCACGACTAATCTTGAGGGAGCGCTCGTTGGCCAGGTTATCATCTTTGAAGGAGGCGTGAAAGGTTGTGGGGAGAACCAGGCTGATGACGCTCAAACTGAGGAGACAGGCACTCATTTGCGTGACGGTGCTGTTGTAGACTTGCTCTCGAAAGCGCAGGCCGCCGAGGAAGAAGCCCATGCCGAGAATCAGAAGCAGATTGGCCAGGATGGAACCGAGGAGAGAGGCCTGGACAATGCGAATCTCATTTTTGGAAAGGGCAATAATAAAGATGATGAGCTCAACGGCATTACCAAATGTAATGTTGAGCAGGGCACCGAGGGCGTCTCCCATTTTCGAGGCGACAGACTCAGTAGCGTGGCTCAAAAGGCCGGCGAGAGGGATGACGGCAATGCAGTTCATGGCAAAGACGATGCCGCCGTTGATGCCTTTGATATTGGCAACTACAATGCCGACGGGGACAAAGATGAGTAAAAGGTTCATCCAGCTGTAGGTGGCGACAAGCCAAAAGCTTCTACGAGCCTCCTGTACAAAGGTGCGGCTTTGAGGCGGCTTGATGTTGGTGCTGACATGGGTGCCGTTGATGGCGTCAGTGTCTTGACGGTTGACGATATCGATACCGTGTTCCTTTGCGTCTAGGACAGGCCCCTTCCCCTCATCCTGCGGTGATGCGACAGAGGAGACGTTGTTGCTGGACAGGGCGCTGACGGAGCGGCCATCGAGGCCATGTGGGAAACGGGAAGCGGTGCGGTCATTGTGGCGAGTAGCACGAGGGCCTGCGGTAGGACTGGAAGAGGCGCGTTCGAGACCATTATTCTCTCTGGTCGCAGAGGCGGCGGCAGAGGAGGAATTACTGGTGGCGAGGGTGCTGGTGTTTGCTTTGGAGGGAGCCGATGCGTCGGTGCTTAGTGAGCCGGGCGACGGTTGGATGCGGCCGGCGTGTCGGAAGGACGAGGAGCGGCCGGGAAGTCCGGGTTGGGTAGTTGCAGAGGTAGACGGTTGGCCATCTATATCGGGAGGGACAGGAGAGTCTTCCTTCATCGAAGAGGTTTGAGCTGAAGGCGGTAGTGGTATTGGCGGAGTAGGGGAGTGTGGTCAATCTACAAGCTGCAGCGGACAGAGAAGGGAGGGAGGGAGTAGTTATTGTCTGGATTGGAAGCCTGTTTGCCTGTATAAGAAAGGTGATGAATCACGATGTTGCAGAGGGGGAGGGGCAACAGGTGAAGGAATGAAGAAGCCAAAAGGGCGAAGAAGGGAAGGGAGATGCGATGTGGGGGATCTATATAGGCAAGTAGATGTACAGATTTAGTTGTGGCTCAAAGCAAGCAAGCCAAGAGGGGCGAGGTACGTACCGTGAAGGATGACGCTAAGACGCAAGGTACCAACCAGTACGTGTGGCGGTGTAAAAGGCGGATGAATCTGTGTCTGTCTTGTTGACGTGAAGTGATGGGTGAGAGGATGTAGAAGGACAGAAATGAATCAGTGAACAAGAAGAAAGGACATAAAACTCTTCACAGCTGATTTTGCGAGATTCAGGATTCCAGGCAATGGCTGACGTTTGCTCACGCAGTGCTCGCTTGATCCAAGACAGCCGCCAAGTGGACCCCCAATGTGCTAAAAGTAAAACACAGCGGTGCCACCCGCTAACAAAACAATGGGCCACCCTGCTGAGCCACAGTGTTTGGCACACCCACTTGCCACGCAATCAGGCAATCAGGGCACCACGCTTCACATTTGCTTCCAAGATGCTGCATGTTGACGTGATTTAAGCTTGAATATCAAAATGTGGCTTGCACCTTGCAGGAGCTCCCGACCAAATACACGGTACTGCGCTTGTGCACTATACTGGTACACGTCGCGAATTTCCCAGCTGAACAAGGAATGTAGTCGTCATAGGTCGTGCGAGCCCGTCGTTCAAGTGCATGAAACTGCCAGCTTATCAGGAGTTACAACGCCAGCGGAGTGGAGGTCCGGGAACCTTGTTGCCTTTGATGTTACGGGTGACGAATACATCCAGAATAGGGCCGCCTCCTCAAGACAATCGAGAAAACAGCAACATAGAGGACACTCCCTATTTTGAAATTGTCTTTTATAGACAGGATTATTCAAAGAATTTGATCACATTTATTTTAGATGTTAAAACATATTTCGCATCAGGGAATACCCTGGCTTTGCTGCCACGCCTGCTCGAGCACTGACGTCGCCCACTTTGGGGGTCCAATCTAAGTAGTCACCCGGACATTATTAGGCTCTGTAATTCCGCCAGCGCCGCGGCTCAGATATATTAGCCTGTGGATAGGTACAGAGTAGTAAAGACTAGCTAGGTACCTAAAAAAAAAAAGTACAGACCTGTCAACTTTCGCCATCTTGATTCGTTCCACGTCCATAATAACTTGACACTTCATCTTGCGCGCCCCGCCCCCGGCCCCCAGTCCGATTGCCAGGGAATAGAATGGGGGTCACATACACTCGGGTATGCACTGCAAGCAGCAGGCTCTCGAGCAGATGCCTTTGAATAAATTCATAATTCATAATTCCGCAGATTGGGCTGTAATCCGTCCGTCTTTTCTTTGTTGCGTATTTGAACCAGATCATTCGAATCTTGCAATGCAGGTTACGAGCAGATGGAGATTTGTTACAAGCATAGAGTCAGCATTCCATAAAAGACGACCGCAAACCACCATCAGAGACGCAGTGAGGCAAAGGGCGTAGCTAGCGGTGGCAAGTGAGTTTACACCAAGAGAGGAATCCGGCTGGCAGTCTGCAGCTGACAATGAGAGATGCCAAATGCAGCCCTACAAACGGAAGCAGGAGCATCTGACAAGTTCGGCTAATTCAATGCATCTCGTATTTGGTCTCGCGGCAAGGATGGTCATACAGTTTCTACCCATTCAGTAGCACTTCTTCAACGGCCGAAATACCGCAATGACCACTGAAAACTGGAAACTGGCGACGACGATCATGGCGCAGACAACAGCAATAGCAGGGATGATACCAAAAACGGCATTCTGAAGGTCGAAGGTGAAATCGCCGCCGCCGGCTGGCAACGTCGTAAACTGTCCAAAGGATATATATTGAGGAGAATAGGTCGTAAATATGTAGCGATGAAGCTGCTCTGTGGATTCTCTGAGAGGCAAAAGTACTCTCCTCTCTGGCCAACTTGGCAAGCTGCGCACAACCTGCTTTGCCCCCGCGTATTCCCGCATACCCACCGCGCAGCAACGAGCAAGGCGGCAGAAGTAGGTCAAGCCACTCTCTAATGCTCTATACGGCCAGGTCTGTGTCTGTCTAATCTCAAATCCAGAGCTGCGGATTGTCCATTGAATGATAAATGTTGACTTGTTCATACCTCTTGAAACTGCCTAGATCATACCAATCAACTATCAGCAACAACCTCCTTGACGACCCCATTGGCGTCGAGTCGCCCAGCTGTGCTCTTGTCTGCTAGTTCTCATGGACAGGGCTGCCGGGGTTTTTCAGCCATGATCCTACATCGCTGAAGCCATCTTCGCTCGTCGCCCCGGCTACGTCCCTCAAAGAAGCGCGACCCAGAAAGCCTGCTGAAAAACCAAATTGCGTATGGTAGCCAAACCTGCGACAGCTCCAATCATCACGCTACCACTGATAAAAAGGGATCTCTTTTACAGCATCAGGTGTATCGGGAGCTTGCTACCTGCCTGATTCATTTCACTTTGACTTACAGCGGTCCCCCCACCCAGTAAAGAGGAAGGAAAATGAAGTCGGGTTACAAAATCTGGAAAGAAAAATCTCAATGGAAAAGAGACGGCGCAGAGACGGACCATGAGAATTTGCATTCTTTCTTTTTATCATAAGACTTGACCCTATCGCATCGCTAATGCTCACAATATTCTCAAAATCAGGTATAAAACCAGAGGCGCAACAATACAAGCAGAATCAACTCGCACACGAGTGAGAAACGAAAATGCAAACATCAAAGGACCAAAAGAATAAAAACATCCCATCTTCTCGGTCTCTCTCATCTCCCTCACGCTCTTGTGTACACACATCCTCACTTTCTTCTCTAATTCCCGAAACAAACACAATTACCAAAAAAAAATCTCAACGGATGCATGCTGGAGAAGAGAGGCCGTAACAAGAGAGAAGAAGAGCACAACCAAAGAAATGGGCAAAAACACATCAAACGCATACCACCACCTCAATTCACATTCGACGCACACAAGCTGAGCACTCTCTTGTAGCTAGTTGCGGTACCGTCTTCGTGAATCGTTGCGCAACATAGGAAATGACTTGAAAGAAAAACACAATAAGAAAAGATTCCAGATAGGGTTTGAAATGGCAAGTATTATGCTTCCAAACTCCATCCCTAGACCTCGCCCGTCTTTATTCTTCCAAACAGTCGCCCGTGGCTAGTCGCTATATTTGACAGCCATCTGAGGCCGTATGTCGTACATGCGTGTCGTCTCAAACCACGCCTTCGACCGTACCGATGATCTGTGATGGGTCCAGGCAGGTCCAGGGCTTCAAGCCAGGTAGCCAAGCGTCCAAACCCCGAGATATCAATGTTCGCACCGGCATGCAGCTGCTCGACTCGTCAACGTGCTGCGTGTGGCGCGTACTGTAGCATCGGCTGGCTTCATCGGAGGCTCGAGAACTGCTTTTCTTGTTCATACACATCTCGTTCTTTTTTTTACTCATCGCCACCTCTAGCCTTGCCGCGTCGTCGGAAAAAGTCCATCACGCGTTTGGCTGCGCCGCTGCTGCCTTCGTGCCCCTGAAACCCATCTTGTTCGTAGGCGTCCGTGAACCGCTTGTTGCTCTTCTGAAGCGTCCCGCGCTGCGGGTGCCCGCCACTTGTGCCAATCCGGCGGCCGTCATAGCCTTCTGAGACGTGAAGGCCGGAGCGGTATGATCCAACCTGTGGCTCCGTCGGGGGCCGGCGCATGTCCACAGGCGATTCTGAGCCAGGTCTGTATTGTGGTCCTCTCCGAACGTGCGTGGGAACCACTTCCACTCCGCGTCCGTCTAGCTGTGCCGACTGGAATCGCTGATGGCCCGGGCTCGAGCTGCCTTGCGGTTGCGCAAATTTGTTGTTATTAGCAGACAGGTTGTCAAAGAAAGGTGTGCTGCCTCTGGCATTCCCCGGAGCAGTAAAGTTTCTCAATTGGTCGACTCGAGGATCCTGAATCGGCAAGTCGTTTCGCGATCCCGTCTCGGACGGAGTATAGTCGCCACTATCCTTGCCTAAACCAATCGCCTTGAGGGAAAACGATGCTGGAAGCAGAGAAAATCGACGCTTGTCCTTCTTCTCTTCAGAGTTTTGGGAAGGTGCAATGCTACCACTGCGCTTCTTTCCGAGACCAAGAGAAAACGAGCGGCGTCCACCCGAGAATTTGGAGTCCATGGAAGGTCGGCTAGGCTCTTCACCAGTCATGTTGTTGGCGATGCTGATGGGAGGATATTTCTTCTTCTCTGCCATTTGCGGCTCTGGGCGCTTGCCTTTCTTGCCAAATACGGAGCCACTTCGGCCTAGGATCTTGGAGCCAAGATCGCCAAGCGTGCTCGAACGCTTGTGGCCACGGACCTCACCAACAGGGCGAGGGGAATCGTTGTAGCCAGAAACGCGGGCAAACTTGGGCGGCACAGCCACACTATTATGGCCGGCCAATTCGTCATCGGGATGAGGCGGCTGTTGGATGCGTCCTTGAGCATTAGTATTCTCGACAGTTGGCGGGGCAGGCTGGCCGTAGTTGAGTACTCTAGATTGAAGGCCCATGGATCCAGTAGATTGCATGGAGCCTCCAGTCTGTGGTCGTGCGCTCGAGCCCGCACCGACCGAGTACACATTCTCGGGTCCAGTTCGGCCGTCCCCGGACTTGACAGAGGTGATGGACACTGGAGGACCAGCACGACTGTGTTTGTCTCTTGACACAGGTTCCACGGGAAGGGGCTTGTCACGAGGCGCAGAGTACGAAGTGCGAGCGAGATCGCGACCTGGCTCATCGGCACCGCGCTGCGTTTGTGTCGTTGGTGCGACGTATTCGACCTGCACAGTGCGACGCTTGGCATCTTTGGTAATGCGATGCATTGCGTCGGGGGTGGGAGAGTCAATCTTGGCATGAGCTTTGGAGAGACCGCCAACAGCGGGCTGAGGAGATCTTTGCTTGGCGGCTTCGCGAACCGACGCGCTGCGGGTCATCATAGGTGCGTCGAATTCCTCAATGCCCGTGTTGCCATTTTGCACGTCTAGAGGAGAGGTCGTCGAGCTCGTAATAAATTCAACCACATGTGCATATTCACTGAGCCAGCTGTGGCGTGCAACCTCAAAAAGATCAGCGCGTTTCCGAGGGTTGGGAACGAGGATTCGGCGAAGGAGGTCGCGGGCATGCGGTGTGACATATTCGGGAAAGGTGAGGGGGGTCGAGACTATGTATTTGTATAATAAGTTGATATTGTCGCCTTCGGGATTGGCAGGGTCGTCGTCAAAGGGTAGATAGCCAGCAAGCATAGCGTACTGTATCAAGTTAGCATGGGGTTCAACGGCCGAAGAGACCAGGAACATACGAGGATAACACCACAGCTCCAGACATCGACCTTTCGGCCAGTGTACAACGAGTCACTGACAACAAGCTCGGGCGCAGCATAGCAAGGAGAGCCGCAGCTTGTTTGCATGAGATCACCCTTGCGCATGCCATTGGATCGTACGCTGTCAAGACCAAGGCGCTTAACCTGCTCGCGGTCTTGCAGGTTGAGTTCTTCCTCTTCCGAAAGGTCTTCATGTGGATCGAATGTGTTGGCAAAGCCAAAATCGGTAATGATAATATTGCGGTTGCTGTCCAAAAGGAGGTTCTCGAGCTTCAGATCTCGATGTACGATGCCCTTTTTGTGCAGGTAGCCAACACCAGAGACGAGTTGTGCGAATAGTCGTCGAGCGGAGCCGTCCTTGAGATACCTGTGGTTTAATATATAGTCAAAGAGCTCACCGCCAGAGGCATACTCGAGAATAATGCCAATGTATCTGTCAGTCTCGACCATGTCGAATAACCGAACAATGTTGGGATGATGTAGGCCGCGGAGAATGGTAACTTCGCGACGAATCTTGGCGAGACGGGACGGGTTCGAGCCAACAGTATCTCTCTTGATCAACTTGATAGCAACCTGCGGCAAAGTGTTAGTGATTTTGTCAGATGACTCGTGGTGTGTGAATCACGCAAGGACTTACCTGAACACTACTGTCTTGCTTCCAGCCAAGCTTGACTTTACCGAATTCACCTTCACCAATGGTGTTTCCAAGAATAAAATCTCCGAATTTCGAGGTTCTGTGGCTTCGTGGATGCTCCTGCCGCCGGCGACGCTCGTCGGGGGTCCCTGAGGGCACCGAAGGAGCTGGAGCGCTCTCTCTGTCTCTGGCTGGGCTCGCGCGGTAAGTTGCCTCTTCAGGATTTGTGATTATTCGACTCAGGGTGTCGGAGGCCTCGGTAGTCCGCTTGGTGGTCTCGTTCTGAAGCGTTCTGATGGGCATGACGGTCTCCTGCTGACGGCCATCGCGGCTGGTGGTCTGCCTGGTGGCATCCTGGTGGGCAATGTGAGCAGGTGGCGTGCGGCGAGCTTTGGGCGAGTCGTAGTGACCGTTCTGGTCGGCGTGTGGGTGCCTCGAGGAATCGGCGAGCTTATCAGGGGTATATCTGCGGGAGGAAGCACTTTGGTGGCTGGACGAGGTCCGGGGGGGTGCCGAGGGAGGCATGACAGACGAGTGGTCGGACGACACAGGCTGGGAGCTATTATAATTAAAGGCAGCGTTGGTGGCAGCCCTCGCAGCGAGGGTAGTGGAAATTTCGTTGGGATGAGCAGCGGCGGCAGAGCTGGTCTTGCGCGAGGGCGGGCGGCCGGAGGACTGCGACGAGGGAGAGACTGGGTGCGAGCCGTAGGAGTCGCGGGTCGGAGAGGCGTGCGCAGACATGTACGGGCGATTGTTGGAAGCTGGCAGAGGAGATGAGGTCAGGACGGGCGGAGGTTGATGGCGAGAGCTCTGCAGAGCAGCCGACATGATTGTCGAGGGAGCGGGCGAGCGGCGTGGTCAAGGGACGCGCAGAAGGGCGTTGCGGTGTTGCGGTATTGCGGAACAAGGGAGCGCAGGCCAGGGCAGCAAAAACAGACGAGGATGAGATTGTCGTGCTTTTGATGAAGGATGTCGGCCGAGGGGAGAAACTGCGCATGAGAAGGCGGACGGTTCTGCGCGACGGGGGATGCACGAATGTGCAGGTGGGCGGTTAGAGATGATTGATGCAATGTGATTTGGCGCGGAGGCTCAATAGGAGAGGAGAGCGCAGGAGAGGGCAGCCTGGGCAAGTGGTAGGTGAGGGATGAATGGGTCCAGTAAAGTCCAGCTCACAAGCTTGTCCAGCTCAGTCAGTCCAGTCTAACTTATTACCTACCTAGCAGCCGGTTGGTTTTCCTTGTAGCACGTCTTAGCGGTGTCCAGGTACCTGATTAGTGGATCCCATGTGCTGAAAGCGCTAAATTACACTCCCGTATTCCCAGAGCTTCAGCCCTTGCGCTCGGCGCGGAGTAGCGGCCACGAATCAATCGCGGTGCTGCAGAACGGTATGCGAGCCAGCAAGGGGGTGGCCAGCTGATGAGCGTTGCAGCAACAAGAGAAGAAGAAAATGCTGTTATTTTGTCGACTCAATTCAAGGCGCGGGCGCGCAACAATGTCGGGTCTCTTTGCTGTGCAGTACACGGACCGAGGTGGGCACTGTGGCGTCAACAATGCTGATGCGTATGCAGGTCGGTTGGTCGTGTTTCGTCTGCGGCGCGACCCTACATACACCCACACAAGTCGCTCTCAGCTGTCGAGTCGATAAGCAGGTCAGTTCTCCTTCTTTATTATGATGCAAAATAGCCGTCAGCCACTTCCCCGGCCAAGTGGAGAGAATATTTGGGTTTGGGAATGGTGGGTGGGCGCGCGCGAATGACAGGCGAGGAGTAAAAGGCACACTAGACAACGGCTGACCGATGGCAGAGAAGAGCAAATGGTCGAGGTCGAATAGACGGATAGGACGAGTCCGCTCAGACGAACGACAGCGACCGACCGACAGGAACAGGAAGCTAGCACGAGATGACGCCACACACAGCGACACCAATGGGTTGCATTGCAACAACCGTGAGATTAGACACGGGTGCCTCTTTTTTAGCGTGTGTAGTTGGCGCAGGGGCACCTCCGGGCCTTGAAGACACTGGCAAAATAAAAGACGAGACGTACCGGAGAGATGAAAGCTCTTGTTAATTACCGTGCGCTCGCTCGCACCTCGAGACGAAGACTCTCGACCAATCTCCCGGACTCACAGAGAGAGGATAAGGCAACTTTGAAAGCCTCGCACAAAAGAATCGATATCGCCAGCTTCTGTTGAGCGTTGCCCTATCCGTACCGCGCGACAAAAGACTCGGGGCGGACAAGAATACCCTCGAGTAGAAAAGATGTTTCGGATGAACCGAACGAGGGAAGCATCGACGAAAAGAAGAAAATAGCAGAGAAGAAAAAAAGAGGAGCTCAGATCAAGGGCGAAACGAGAATTCAGACCGTCGCAAATTGCATTGTCATGTCGCTCCGGGATGCATGTACAAGTAGCTATTGGCAAAGGGGCTGCACCTGTGGCTATTAGCGATGATGCCTCTACATTGTTCAATAAGTCGTTATCCACAGCCTGGTCTCGTCGGGTTCATGAGAGATTATTGCCGGCAGTGTACCTGGTAATTACAACTGGCCAAGACCAGCATCATCATCACCCATACCGTAGGTACCTATACGCCATGGCAAGCAGACGCAGCCCTAGCATCACCTAACTAAACATTCACCTGACAAGTGCCTACAAAACATGACCAGATCTTGGCCAGTGAGGAAGATGGCCAGGAGCTAACTAACTATTGGAGAGTTAGCTCGTGCTCCCCGGTGGGCCGTGCTCATCTCCAGCGTCTTTTCAGGTACCATCTAGCTCAGTTAGAGCTTGCCAGTGGCAACTCCATATTACAAAGTACCTGGGCTCCGCGTGCTAACACTACTTTGTACTCCAGACACGCAGCCCGGCGCTAAACATATGCCAGTTTTATTAATAACTTACGGAGTACGAGTAGGCCCTTCATCTCAGCGGCCCATCAGGTAGGTACGTACATGTACCTGCAAGGGGAGGCAAATGACGAGAGACAAACCTGCTGGTATTTACTCTAATATTTACTGGTAACCATTTACGAAGCACCGAGTACGGATAGTGGTGATGGGTACGCGTCGCCAGGCTCTTCGTCTCCTCTGCGAACCCTGCGTTTTGGAGAAAACGCGTCCTTGCGCCGACCATCAGCCCGCTTTCGAGGTACATGCCCAGAAGAAGAATGCCCTTGCCTCAATTGTCAGCCAAAGGACGGATACTCGAGCGTTTCTTCTCTCACTCTCATCAAGCGCCCTCACACCTGGCCGCCCCGAGTAGTTGATAGACTTCTCGGTTATTCGGAAATATCTAATGTCCCTCGAGTCTCGCCCCAAGAAGAGCGGATGAAAAAAGAAAATCACAGTTTCGGATATATTCAGCATCTAGCACTCCGGTACCTCATGTCCCTCTCGTCTTGCCACACGTTGCACTGCCTGACTGCCTTGTTGACCACGCCGTTCCGAGACGGGCACGTTTTCACTCGTCCAACCCAAGACCTCGACTCGCCCCCATCTCTACTTCTCTGCGCTACACTCGTACGTTATCGACACCAATACCACTCCTTCTTACACGACAGGGCACTTTTTCCATAGGCATGGTGCGCTGTCGAGCGCCGGGATGCATCTTTTTGGTGCTCACCTCGGTCGTGGCTCATCAAACGTGCGGTTTCACCTCGGCGCCGCTCCCCCACACACTATTGCCGTTTCTCCCCTTGATGCGGCGGCTTAATATAAGATTCAATGGCAGCGCATCGGACTATTATCCAATTCAATACGTCGCTATTGCTCGTTTCTCGCCGGGGTCTCTCCTTATTATTATGCCTCCTCCAGTTTGCTATTGAACGCTCGTCATTGGTAATACCAGTTCGGCCATGCCGTGTCCTCTCTCTCCACCCATCGCGGTGACACGACTTGGCGTTAGGGGATGCTAAAACAGGTCTCTCCAAAGATCCCAGCGACACGGAGCCTACTTGCCTACCTATGGCTGGAGCGTCCTTCTACGCTGCCTCTAGAAGCTGTTCCTTGCATGGACATGTCTTGCGATGCTGCACTGATCGGCGATGCCCGCTCAACCACCGCGCATCGCAGTCCATGCGAGGGAATGGCCCTGAGATGGGTGACTTGCCTCATGTGCCAAGGCTGCCGAGGCTGCCCTCACTGTGCAAGCTGCGCAAGCTGCGCAAGGGAGGGCTGTTCTACATTCCAATCTAATCAATACTCGGACCAGCCATCAACCATGGGAGCTAGCTCGAGCCGTCCATCTCCCTTGCTTCGAATCGATACGTACCCCGCGCGGGAGGTTCAAAAAAAACTCAATATTCACGTATTGACGCTCACTTGACCGCCGGTCGGATTGTAACATCTCACTTGACGCGTTTGACACCTTTGACGCATCACATGGAGAAATGTGGAACTGAGTCTCAAGCTGAAAGACCATATGATGCCTATCGACTAAGTTAGGCCGGGGCGCAGTCAATCTTTCAACGCATAAAGGATTGTCCAAAAAGATCATAAGCCAAAAAGCAAACCCTATACAAAAATAGAACCCATCGGGCGTTATAACGATAACGATGGGAAATGGTGCATAAACTCAAAAACACACAACACCAGATGAGCCGCAGCTGAACAGGGATATTGCAACTAAATTATAAGAGCAATAGCAGCAATTCATGGCCAATTCCTTTGCATGATGCTATAACTCGCTAAACTTAGCTCTTCATGCTCGAAAGAAGAAAGGCTGACGGGCCATCCCCACTAGAATTATACTCGCCGTAATCATCTATTCATTCGTTCCTTCATTGCATGACGTTACTGCCTTGTTTCCCTGGTATACCGACGTCAAAGCTCAAAGGACGGCCGTGTTCAAACAATCCCAATTCGGAAAAAAGAAAACAAAGCGCGTAACCTACAACAAAGACAACCAAGAAAAAAAAAATGAGACAAAGTCTTGGCAACCAAAATTCATGCTTCGCCCTGCCTTTGCCCCATTCCCTTTCAGGCGTCACCGTGCTTCCTATTCAGGCATTTGCGGTAGCATCACTGCCGCTTTTTTGCTTTTTCCGCCGACCCGCCTCTCTTTGCCGGCCCATGTAGGTCGAATTTTGCCAATCGTCTGTCTGTAAGCTCGAGTCACCACGTCCCCCTCTGTCCGCTGACCGGGTGGTGTATGCAAAGTCACGCGCCGAGCTTCATCCCACCGCGTTTGTAGATGTGAAGGAAACGAATAGCGACATGAGCCATAGTTGGGATTTAGGTTAATGCTCGTATTGACATGATTGCCTAGTCTTTTTCCAGTCGGCGTAATAGAACAGCAATTTGTTGCAGTGAATGAGTAATTAACTATAGGGTACGAATGCGTGAGGGTTGGCATAGCCAGTGAACGCGGCTACACTACTACAACGCTTGCAATAATGGCCATTTTCAGCGGCCGGGAACATGTCCTGTTTTGTCTTATTGTTCAAGTCCCCAAAATGAAGTTATCAGGTCCCCGCCTGAACTGGTCCCTTACATTTGCGGTACGTTGAAATACCACACAGTTACAATCTCTACCAGCCAGTACATCGCATTGAGCCATATCTATTGCGCCATGCCGTCGGACAAACCTCGACGTTACCTCGCCCTCTACGCTCGTCGTGGGTAAATTCGAGTTTGAGGCAATGAGGGGCCCGAGTTCTGGTATCGCGGACCCGGCAAACTCTGGCTCGTCTACACCGCCGCGAAGCTCTCGATGAAAGTCGTGGATGGTCCGGAACGGGCCCCAGAAGCCGGTCCCGGGCAGCCTGCCATCGTGGATGGGTCCCCCGTCCACATTTGAGACGCCCGCAGCCCACCGGGACTGGTATCTGGCGCATCTGCCGGATCATGCCTCGGAGGCTCTCGAGGATGCGGCTTCGCGACTCGGGCGTGCGCCGGAACCAGCCACAGGCGAGCTCGACACCCTCAATGCTCCCATTACAATGTAGACTTTCCCCTTATGCTCGAATGCGCTGTACACCCTGGGGACGGGGATAGTGGAGTGCTCGGCGACAAAGCGCATCGCAGACGCCTCGGCGAGCGAGATGAAGTGCGCGGACTTGACGCAGAGCTTGGGGAACAAGAATATGACGGGGCCGGGCCGTGGCAAGAGCCTCCGAAAGCATCTGAAGGCGAGGAGCCAATAAAGGATAAGCACGGCCCATCGCACGACAAATCGATCACTGATGGGCTGGGATGCCATGGCGGCTATACAGCGACGTGCTGGCGGATTGGACCGTTTCCAACACACGTGACGGAAGCCAGATGGGATGGACGACCATTAAAGGACGGGTGACAAACGGGGACGTGCACGTCTGGCTCCCTACTCGTAAAAGATGGCCCGAGGAGGACATTGAAACCACAGACTAGTTTTCAAATAGGTTATCCAGGCTGCCGAATATTACCAGAAGCAAGGGGGGGCATATGCTGTCTAATGATATGCTATATACACTGTCCACAGACTACTATGTCATGCCGGACCCTACAACTTGATGGAAATATTGTTATCGTCTAGCACAATTGCCAGTATACTCAATGCGCCAGTATAAGCCAGCAAAATGGCCATGGTAGCCACAGGGGACACGTCCAATGTGGGAACCGTCATGTTCACCAGCCCAGTCAAGAGGTTGGCGACAAGGAACAGACCCAGGCCGTTGCGATTAAAGGCTCGCATGAGCTTGCTAGTGGCAAACTCGTACGCCGCCTTCTCCGACTTCTTGTCGGTTGCATTGTAAAACGCCGGGAAGAACATGGTGTCAACGAGGCAGTACCCGAGCACAAACACAGAGTTGAAGGCTGCGACCCAGAGTACGTATGGCAAGTTGGCCATGCGCCTCGAAACAGTCAATCCCAACCCATACGATAAGCTCGTCGACAAATTATATAGCAAGACCCAAATACCCGCCCACACGGCCATTGTCATGAGCAACGTGTTGCGCTGCACGCCGGCGCGAGCATCGCTGCGCGGGTTCACTTTGCGCGGGAGCACAAACATGCCCAGATCTTGGCCAGCGAGGAAGATGGCCAGATATCCGAGGAAGCTGAATATTCCCTCGCGGTTCATTGAAATCAGGTCGACACGCGGCGCGGTCAAGATGTATGCCTTGAGCTGAGTCTTGTTCAGGGCAAGCTCGTATAAGCCAGACACAAGCATGGACAGCGCCGCGTACGACGGGATAAATCGCAAAATCTCCTGGAAGAGAGCCACAAACGGCGGCAGAAAGCCTAGAGTAAAGAAAAAGTTCCAGTGGACTCCGTATTCCGTCGTGTGTTCGGCATACTCGAGACCCTTGACGCTCAGGAAGCGGATGAAGCCGAGCGTCAGCAAGGGGACCGAATGGCGAAGCGACTTGAGCAGCCGCGTAATCGGCGAAAGCGCGCGGCCGCTCGCTTTTTCCTTGAGCACCGGGCGCGCGGCGACGACGCCGGCGGTAAATACGTACGACCCGACGCCGAGATCCATGAGCGACGTGCCCCAAGTCTCGACCTTGGCGAAGCGACGCGGGAACAGACGGAAATCGACTGCGAGGATGGCAACGTATGTGATGACTTGCATAGAGCCGCGGTACGTCGTCAAAAAGGGTTTCACCGGCACCGCATCGAGGGCCACGTCTCTACTTGGCTCGCTCGCATCGGTCGTCGTCGTCGTCGGCGGGGGCACGGCACGCTTCTTCCTGCTGCTGGGCGCCGAGGGCGGCAGCATATACACCAGCGCCACGGGCGTGGCGAGGAAGATGCAGAGCAGAAGCGGCGCGTTCGAGTAGAGCGTGGTGGCGAGCAGGATGGCGCAAACGTTGAGGCCGTAGTCGACGAGATGGCTGAGAGCGCTGGCGGGCTGGAAGAAGGAGTGCCGCGCCTGCAGCGCAGACCACAGCAACACGGCAACCTGTGACAGTTTGTCAGTTGCTATTTCCATCTATCCGTTCCGCGCGCATTGCGGCTGTGGCGTGTGTCTTGTTCTTCTCCCTCGCCTCGTCCCGTTCCGCCACCCCCGCCGCAGCCCGCCCCCCGCCCTGTCTCTGCCAGTTTGCTTTCCCCTTTTTGCCCGTGCAGGCAAGCAGTCTGGGGGTACGCGAGGCCGACAAGGTTTGCAGCCACGCATCGGAGGCGGAAAAAAAATATAAAATAAAAAATCACAAGAATCTCGGATGGAAAAGAAGCACGTACCAGGGCGACGGCTGTGACATTGTTGATCTCGGACACGGGTCCGCCAGACAGGTTGGACACAAAGTCCTCCTTTCGCTGTTTGTAGGAAGTGGAATTAGACATTAGGGGCAGGCTTTTGCCCAGCGGCCGGAGTAGACAAAGAACTTGGGAAAGCAGAAAAAGGGAAAAAAAAAAAAAAGAAGGAAGAAAGAAAGTCCAAACGAGGTCGAACGAGATGGCGTGCCACAATGTCAAAGCAAAAGAGAAAAATGACGCGGTGGCGTGGATCGGACACGTCGGTAGTTGAAGGAAAAGCCGCGAGATGTCTCCAAAAACGGGCAGGGCAAGGGGGGGGGGGGGTTGTTGAATGGGGGGACAAAGTGTCGAGACGAGGGCCCAAACAGGTTGTCGCGCGCTAACTTGCCAGCAGGCTGCAGTGGGGGCCTCAGGTACCTTATTCCTCACCGAAACTCACGATATCTTCACAATGTTGCGGCCCGAACCAATACACCCGAGTCACCACACGATGTGGATTCAATGCTGTTCAAAGTCACATGTAGGCACCCCGTGAATCGAGGTGCCGTGTGATAACTAGTCATCATCAACCTCCAGACTGATGTAGCTGTGCCGTCACCACACACCCACTCACCTGCCTGGCGGGCGTCTATCCTGAACCTCGCTTTGCCATCCCATCATCCGAGTCGCAAAGAACTTTTTTTTTTTTTCGTTGGTCCTTTCAGCCTCGTCCTCCTGTGCCGGCTGAGTCAACTCCGTCACCCATGCCCGCTCCTCCTTTGACCACACCAGCCAGCATCTCTCGGCCGGGTTGCGCTTCTTTCAGACGTCAGCCTCGTTCCCCTTTGTGACTGCTGAAATTAGAGCAAAGTATCTCTCCTTTGCCCTTGACCAGCCAATCATGGCAGCCTCGTTAAGCTCCTTTGGCGCCCTTTCCTGCCCCCATGTCTCCCTCTCTGTGTCCCCTTTGTCGTTGGAAAGTGGGTGCCGCGAATAGCACCTTGTTCTGGTCTCCTTTGTGCATGGCTTTAGACGCCACACCGGACGCACAGGACACCCGCTGGGCAAAGCAGCGCATCGTCAGTGGCCAGCGTCGCGTCTCGATTTCTTTGTTCTCGCTCCCAAAGTCCTCGGATCCCATACACGAAAATGTGATGAGAAAAGACTTTGTGTGTGGTGGCTGTGAAAATCACATTACCTTGCTCAGCTGGATCCATGACGGTCCTTTGGTCCTTTCGGGAGATTCCCGCAAGGTATTTCAATGTCTCATTCACACGGATTACAGTCCAATATATATAATCAAGCCATTTCGAGTTTTTTCTCCCTCCTCGGGACCGTTTTGTAGATCATCCCAAGTCTTCTCCTTTCTCGAAGTCTTGCGCTCTTGCTTGCTGCTATCGCACTTACACGCAACGCAAGCACAGTGAGACAAGACTGTATACGCATCCTGCCCTCGAGTCATGTCGTCGGCCTCTATCGAACCTCGTCACCTGGGCCTGGAAAGCAAACTGCGCTCTTACGGACTCCCATCCCCATCCCTATCCCCGGATTGCTCGATTGACAGCATGGATACCATGACCAGGGATGGGCGCTCTCCATCCTCGAAATCAGCCTTGCCCGAGAGGCGCATGACTCGCGCCGCAAAGGCTCAAGCGCGCAGCAAGTATCTGCCGCGTATTGATACGGAGCAGCTAAAGAGCCTGTCCATACGCGAGAAGCAAGCGGTCAAGCATGTCACTCGCTCATCGGGAGCGGATGTTCGCCAGCAGCAGTTTCAAAAGTATTGCGAGCTCCTGTGGGAGAGGGGACGTGCAAACTTGGGCAACAAACAGGCACCGCACGTCAATATCGTGCCGGTACGGCTGCCCACGACACCAGTATCAAGCTACGAAAGCAGCATCACCATCTACACCGTTGTTCATTCTCAGGGCCACAGCCCGATTGGGTTGCGCCGCAAGTTTGATCGCAGCTTGCTCAATGCCACAGTCCCAGAGCCTTCTCGCTCACCCTCGTCGCCCAACTTTGACCGCGACGAGCTTCTCTCTGCCATTGTAGACACAAATAAAGCCTTGACGACAAGGCGACTGAGGAACGGCACCAAAACTGTACCCTCGAAAAGGGACACTCGTTTGAGACGAGATTTGGTACCAGAGGGTATCCCGATGCGTATGTTGATAACCGTCCAGCCACCAAACCCGTCCAATACCAGTTTACTAATACAAACTGTACACAGACTTTCCATATGCGAGATCCTATCTGCCAATCCTAGCTTCCATCATCATGTCAAACCAAGTCCGTGTCGGCGACACTATTGAGCTGCCGCTGCCATATCCAGAAGCATGGGCCGAAACAGTCGCCTGGGTGTACACTGGCGAGGAGGGGCTCGTGACAGACAAAGTCCGAGAAAATGTGCAGTATCTTGGCGGTAGGATATGCTAAAGGCAGGAAGAGGAGCCAAAGAGATTTTTTTTTTTTTGCTTCTTCTTTCACCCAGTGTGCTTTCGTTGGAGGAGCAGCTCAGGACAAAGGATGATACAAAGGAGGTTTTGGTGTGGTACATCTTCACATGCACGTTTGTGGCCAGTTAAGGATGCAGGGAAGCGTCTTTGTTCTTTCATTCACTTCGTATAGGAATCTTGAAACATGAGTACGACGAGTCATATTATCTTTGAGCGTTTGAATCTTACGACCTTTCTTTTATTTTTTTCCTTTTATTTTTTTCCTTTTTTAAATTGTCGCGTTGTGGCTTTGTTCATGGCTGTGGTGCATCGTGGGCAGCATTCATATGATAGCTCACCTCGGGGTTTTCGACAAGGCGAAGCGACAAATGAGCAGTCTCGATCGGCCTGTGTGTCTTTGCATAAGGGGCTAGACCAAACTCTTTTTGAACGAGTACATATGACGCCACCGTGAGATGCATTTTGTTTCCCACCTCCGCTGTTGACGCTTCTTCCCCTTCTGTAGCTTTGCCCGCTCTCGAGGCAGAGGAGGAGGGAAACCCCCTCCACACACAGAAACATGTACACACACACACCTCTACGCGCACACATCGCTGGTGCATCTTGCATGCAAGTCAAGAAGCCGTTGCAAAAGGAAAGAGGGTAGCGCCATACTTGATGGCTGTTGACGCACTTGTCGTTGCTTAGTATAAGTCGAACCCGGGGCTTGGCGCAGCCAGAAGTGCCGCGTCTGGACTTTGTAGTCGGCGCTCAGTACGAATCATTGACCGCGTGTGCACCAGGAGCGAGTCGTATCGGCACGTCAAGGCATGTATGTCTCAAGAACGCTGGCAGTCAGTCCAGTCCCTTTGGTTCCGACTCGATTCTCGTCTATGCAGCATTACGACACTTGGTGTGTGTGTCTTTACGCAGGCCTGGCCCCCTGAAAAACAGCCGCATCCGGGCTCCATTGCTCGACCTTGGAGTAGTTTGAGTAGTAGTGAATCTCACGATGCTAGCCCCGTTTGTGTCAGCATGGTATTGCCATCTCACCTGTGCGCCCCCCCCCTTGTCCTGTAAGCTCCCGATCAGGATCCTGTCCCGGGAATGCTCTCCGGGGCGGAGGAGCGATCAGGGAAACCGGAAACAAGGTTTGAGGCCGGGCGTGGAGCCTCGGACTCGCACGTTGCCTGCCTGCCTGCCTGCCTGCCTGCGCCCGCCAACGTCGTCTCGCAGCAAGTCGTTTTCCTTATCATTGTTGTTGTTGTTGTTGTTGTTGTCCTTATCCGAGACAGCCCAGCGTCGAGAAAGAAGACAAAGACAAAGAGCTCGGATAAGCAGCGCCCTGCAGCGGCACGGGGATTTTTTTTCTGGCTCCGCCGCGTGTGGCTGTGGAAAAAGACAGCTGAAGAGTTGAATAAAGCGCGAGATGGCGTGGTTCCGTTTCTCGTGAAAGGGGAGGAGAGGCAAGAACATTCACGGTCACATTATGCTTTTTTGCACTTGTACTAAGCCCAGCGCCGCACGCCACACCTGTATGCACGAAGGGAGTCACTGCCGCTGGCAAAGAAAAGGGTGTTTTCTCATAAAATAAATAAATCAATAGCTGCCAGAAAATAGGGTGATGAGCTAATAAATAGGACAAGATACTGCACAAGTACCTTGCTGGTACAAGTACCGCGCCGAATGTCCCTCGAGGGACCCTGGCCCTAGTTGGAGAGGCTGCACACTCCCACGGATATGGGTGGCATTGGGCACTCGTCTCTCTGCAGAAAGACCCCGTCTAGGCCTTTTAATCAATCTGTGCTTTTCTCTTGGGTCTGGTTTATGCTTCTCGCATTGTTGTCTCACGAGGGGCCAAAAAAAAAAAAAGGAATAGTACTTTAGCATCAACGACAACAGGATAATAAAGCGCATTTCGGTGGGTCAACAAAGCATCGAGCGGGACAACTGGGACCACGCCACCAGGATTTCGGGTTGGTAGAGTTTTTCCCTCTTGGGCCAAGGTTGGTACTATTTGCGGCGGTGCCGCGCCGAGAATGACATGTTTCTTTTGTTTGTCCCCTCTTGTCGAGCCCCTTTGTGGGCTTGGATCAGATGATAATGAACAAAAGAGACCCTGGTTTGCATTACTTGATTTTGTTCTGTTCTTGCCTGCCCTCGGCTCCATCACGATTTGGCAATATGCAAAGCATACGTCGTCTCCACGGAAACCCTCGTTTCTCCATCCCCGGGCATGACTGACACTCTTTGCTGCGGAGAACTGGAGCGCGAGGACAAGGGGACAAAAAAAATTGTAGTTTTTAAACGGCCGTTTGCATGTTTTTGACGTCTTGATTGGTTCGGTCGCGTATTGTACAATGCGAGGATAAAGAAAAAGTTGCAGGTGAAAGAAGTGGAAAAGAAAAAAAAAACATCGAGTCAAAGAGGGCCAAGATGCCCACATGTTTTGTAGGTAACAAGTAACTAACTAGTCGCCGAGTGGTGCCTTTGTTCTCTACATCCGTCTTCTCCGTAACTAACGCCGTCTCTTATCAAAGAAACGGGCCTTGGACGTTGGCGCGGAAATGGCTTGCCCCCTTGCCAAATCACAATCAACAACTTCTGCCCGGTGTAAAACGGCCGCTTGTGCTTTCTTTTTTTCTTTCGGCAACGTATTCCGTACCGTGCACGTGTTTTCGTCGTCTTTTCAGCCGCAGGGCTGGGACGGGAATATTCATCCGAGTATTTCCTCACGGCCCTTGCGGGGTGCCGGCTTCGTCTTTGCTTTTTTTTTCTGACCCTGGCGAGCGGCACCACGCTGTGGCGTCTATAGACGATAAGGGGGACCCTGGTTATTTGCTTTTTGGACTGGGGGCCTTGCCGAACGGGCCTGAGGGAGGGCATGCCGGGGAAAACGTGTGTGTCGCTGCAGTATTACCGAAAAAGGGCACTCTGCTTCTGCCAATGACGGTTGTGTTGCACGAGACATTACGTAGACGAGGTGTCATAGGTTGAGCTCTTCCTTTTTCCCTTGGTGAACAGGCAACTACACCGCGGTGAGTACTTTTTTCCTGGCGTGCCGAGACACTGGATGACGAGGGCACGGATGGGGTCTTTGCTTGCGGACCGCGTGCGGGAACTGCCGCTCCCCTTGCCGTGTGGAGATTAATCAACCTCGGTGATTGTTTGCTCCAATTCGTCTTTTTCAAAAAAGAGCCATTAGCTATCCAAACAAATGCACATAATAATTAGAGGCGTATCGCACTTTGTTGCAGGAGCTTACGCTTCGTATGAGGTAGAGTTACGTTGAGCATCGTAAAAGCTTATTGGGCCAGATCTGCGCCCTGACCGGGCACCCAGCCGTGCCAGCCCGGGGAATTTTTCCACTGCAAAGTGGCTCGGAAACAGAGCGAGGCTAAAAGACTTGTGTCGCCTGTACTCCGTACCGCCCAATGCAACATAGTGTATATCCGTACCTAGGGGGCTTCATTCGGCGCCAGCCCCATCTCCAACGCTTCAAGCACCCCTCCCCCTCCAAACTATCTGTCGTCGGCCCCGAGTTGCCCGAGTGGATATTTAGGGAAGACCTCGCGTCTCTGCGCAGCCCGGAAGGTGGGAGGTTAATCACGACATGTCCTCAGATGCGCAAAGACTATGGAGGAGGAAGAGGGGGGAGAGGAGGGGTGGAGGGGCAAGAGCACAGCTGGCTGGCTGCTGTGGGATAGCGAGCGTCGAAAGCTTGTGTGGGAATTCCCCAGTTAAACGAGGCTTTTCGCTCCATCTCCACAGCAAGCTTCTCGTTTGTACATTGTGTGTCAATTCGAGGCCGCCGGCGGCACGTTGCTTGGCTTTTTCTCGAGGGAAGCCCCATCGTGTCCGCGATGCCTGTTCCTTGCAGCTGCAAGCCATATGGGCTCCGATATTGGTTTCGGTTTCGACAACTTGCGCACAACGACGTCTTTTTTTGCAAAACAAACCGCCCAGCTCATCGACTCTTTCTTCGCATTAGACCAAGTCATTATATGCTCGGTACATTGTACAGCACAAGCTGGCAGGACGTCGCAATAGAGCACGCCAAGCAAAGACGTGGAAATTGACAAGCGATGCAGAGGCACACACGCCCAGCTTTCGCCCTATCTTTTGGATCGGCGACGCTGAGAGCCTCGCCCACCAACCCAACCAACTAACAAGTTATAACTAACAGTACTTAATGCATGCTTGCGTGTGTGTGCGTGCGCCGTCGTGGTCGTATCAAGCGAAAGAGGGGAATCAAAAGGCCCTAATTACTATGTAGCGCATGTCCACAACGCAACGCTCCATTACGCATTACGCATCACGCATTACGCACTCTATTTAGAAAAGTAATGGCAATTGACGCCGATACAATTCATCAATTTCAAACTTGGGTAACAAGACAATAAAAAGTTGCAAGGGGAAAAGAAAATAAATGACCAAAATCTTCATGCTGCATGTGCAACCATCAACCCCAGCCAAAACTGCCGCCTCAATGCGCCTGCCATGTACATGGCTCGCCGGACGGTTCCACCACACCCCTCACAACCATGCATGTACATGGCGCCGTACAATTGTACATTATTGCCAGTCGACTATTGATTGAATTTGGGCTTCGAATTGTGCTTAGTTAGCCGACGTGGCGGATCAAGGTTGCTGCAAGCCCATTTAGGCAGGCGAATGGCATGGGGGTTCGACGTCGTGCTACTTTGTTACTAGTAACTCAGGTGGCTTTCCCACGTTTGCCTTGGCCAATTCATTGCCATGACTGATATAAGAACCCCCCCGGCGTGGTAAATGGGACGTAGACGTTCGATGGATAAAGTACCCCATAAGTCTCTGATATCGAAACGGATCGAGTACGGAGTAAAAGAGCAGAGAGCTGCGCCATGATGCACCCACAGCGGCGTATTTTTTTTTTAATATCGACGGCTCTTGGCATGGGAATAGGAACCAGATCCCAGCTGGTTCAGACAATCACATTAATTGGCGTGCCATATTGGCTTATGATGGGCGAGGCACGCGTAGCCATTACGTGACGGGCTCGTCTGCAATTGGCTCTCATCTTGCCTCCCCCTCACGACACCAATCTGTCCGGAGTATCTCCTCCCCTCCAGTCCCCGAATAGGAAAACCCTCTCTGCACGAGCAAAAAGACAGGGTCCTATCCCCGCGGCCAGCTCTGCGTCACTTCCCTTGCCAAAGAGTCATCGACAGTGGCTCATAACACTCACCGTCTCTGCCTTTTCCTTGACATCATCCCGACTCAAGTTGCAAGCCGGTGGTACACGTCGACGCTTTATATCTGGCTCCGTCAGCTCAGCAAATGGAGGGTAGAAGCAAAGCTTTCCGGCTCTTGTTGCATATCGAGCCATCGAGGGCTGGCCACGGAGGCAACAACGGCGTAGAAGAGGACGCATCGAGATGAGACAAGGCTGCGGAGCGAAAAGAGTGCATACTGCAGAAAAAAAAAGCTTGTGTCTGTCATTGGACAAGCCACTCGACGACGTATGCAAGCCTCATCCTGACAGCACACACGCTCCCATCCCTGCTCCATCGAATTATCGGCCTGCACATATGCTCCATGAACCTGCATGGTCAAGGGCCATCTGCAAGAATCCTGATATTGGGGCCAAGCAGCACATGCCCACACGCCCGACGGCACTAAGAGTGACGGGCTGCATGCCACCCTGCGTCATGGATCTCATCTGCGACCTCATCTACGGAGTGCCACGCAAGGTTTGATCGGTCGTCTCCGAAACAAATATGAGAACTACAGCCAACGAGGCTGTAGTTGAGTTGTGGAAATCATCTATGGACATGTGCCAGTGGAACTGGCCCCGACTTCGCCTACAATCGCTCCATTAGACCAAGCAGGCTGCTCGACTCGATTACTACCATGCACGCAGCCTACCGGCTCAATGCTTCTTTGCAGCCCCGTTCTTCTCCCAATTAATTGCTGTTATAAAGCCAAAAAAAAAAACTCATGTGGTTGCGTATCCAGGCATCCATCCTCGTAAAAACAAGAAAAATCAACTTTTAACACCCCAATTCCTGTAGTCTATTCGTGACACATTGTAAAAGGCATTTCTGGCCATCCAACGGGCAAAATAAAGGAAAGGAAGAAAAGACAGATTCCGTTCATAAATCCGAAGCAAACTGGTTTTGCTGTGTAAAACCTGTTTCCGTGGAGAGTGCTGTGTACCTCTCGAGGTGATGCATGTCATTGGTGGTACAAGTTTGTCAAGAGAAAAGGCAAAAAAAAAAAAAAGAAATAACAATGAAGACAAGATAGGACCGGTCTGGCATAGATCCAATCAATGCTCAATAGGAAGACACCATGGGCTCCCCGGGATAGCCCATTGAGCCGTCCGGAAAAGTGCTGGTGATTCGGATGGGAATATAGGACGTGCCAGAGTCGTAGGCAGCGCACCCCCGCTTCTCCCAAGTTGCGTCCTGCTCGTCCAGATGCTGCACATATCGCCCCTTGTGACGTACATTGAATCGGACGAGAGAATCGGTACCCGGAGGTGTCTTGAGAACGACGGATGGTCGCGGTGCGGGGGCGAGACGCTGTTCGTCGTTGGTGTCACCGTCGGCTCTACTTCCCCACGACGTCTGCCAGGTGAGTGTTAGCGCTGCTCCAACAAGGGC